>LKNJ01001921.1:0-101017 GCA_002120245.1 Maccullochella peelii
CTGGGTTCTTTACCCTGTTGGTAGTGCATCCCACCACACAGGAGCTTTTAGGCATGTTTCTGTTGTTTGCCAGCAGACCGAAGTGACAAGGAGGAACCTTCATGCAATACATATAAACAATAAAGTCAATGGAGATCTGGTTTCCCCTGGAAAATGGATTAAACTGTATGTTATCTGCTTTACAATAAGCTGAAAATGTTAGCAAGTATTGCAAACAAGCCTACTACCTGCTGTACATTGGTAACCTAGTGTTATTTCCAAAGGCAAGGTGCAAGATAGTGGCTCTGTCCTGCTCTCTATTTGGTTTGGGGAGGTTTACTCTCCAGCAATTCCAGCCAAACCTAGCAAGAGATAGCATTACGTTTGGCAAACTCACTTATTATTCCTCATCCTCAAATTCTTTTCTCTTTTAAAAGTAAAGTTTGAAAATACAATTAACCAACTGCAAATTCCTCACAATACACGTACAATGCTGCTCCCATATTTCCATCCCCTTTGACAAAATCCACGACTGTCAGCTAAAAATGAGAAGCCTATTTTTGTTTGTAATAGCAGTTTCAAAATTTACTTAAGAATTTCTGTAAATCTGCCACTGGGGCTGTGTCCAAAATCAGTCCGTAGTTACCATACAGGGTCCTATATTTACTGTCAGCCATTTCATTTGAGTGTCTGAATTTTGATGGGCAAATTCACAAAGAATGGATTGCGGCTGCTGATAGCACCATGAACTGCGCATCACTTGCAACTGCTATCTTCCCCGTCTCAAGGTTCGATTCACAAAAGATATTGCACCAATGATATCACAGCGCAAACACGCCCATAAAGTTTTGCAGCTGAGTGCAGTTTGCCCTTGTTTTGCATCTGATTGGAATCATCCATGTGGCAAAGTAGGCTGTAAATGGTGGCTTTGCGTCATGAACACAGTAGGCAGGACAATGGCAGAGAGAAGGAGAAAACTGATATTTTCAGACCGCGAGCTACAATCAAAAAGTTATATTCTCCCTCGAAATATCCGCTCACGAGCATGCCTGGCACGCTGATGCCTTCGCCTGGCTACAATCACTGCTGCCACGATCACTGTGAAGTAAGACACCCCTTATAAATGCACTTCAGTTCCCACCAACTCTCTGAAGACGCTAATAATTTTTACTCTAACTGTGTGTGGCTATTAGCGCTGGTGTTTGTGAATTTGCCTTTTTTGGCAATGTGGCTCATTTGCATAGAAAGGGGACAATTTTGCGCCCAATGTATGCATATTCTACCTAATCTAAATATGTGCAAATAGCACCGAAACACCAAGACAGTATTTGCTTGGCAGGGCAGTTAGAGGTACATTTCACCCTTTGTGGGTGCTTTGAGAATTATGGTTTCTTTCTGTCTTATATGTGCAGGTTTAGCGGCCGTAAAAGCCACGCAATCCTTTTGTGAATTCGCCTGTGAGTGTGTAAATGAATCTACTATTTAGTACCCTCAAAAATGTCCACAATGGAACAAAGAAAAGTAGTGTCCATGGCATGTAGACTACTTTCTGCTATTGTGACGCATTTTATAGATGCGAAAATTACAGCGACTCAACAGCTGTTAGTGATCCGTATCCGAAACCTCAATTTACTATTGATACTACCCCTCACTATTGAGTATCCATGATAAAGGGAGTAGTGAATGAGTGAACAAGGCAGTGATTTCGGACACAGCCTGTGGCTTCAGTGGATGTTTAAGTCACATGCTTTATTCTGTAATTCTGTTTCCATTGCACCACAACTCTGAGGGACTTGTCATTCAGCTGGAGTTGTTTACCCTCAGCATTCTTAAAGTATGATTGGTTGGAAAAATCAAGGATTGCCAAGAGACTGATGTGAGTTATGGGATGTCTCACCTTTTGAAGTCCTGCCTGCTGTCGTCAGTTCAGTTGTGCAGGCCCGGACCCTTAGTGTGCATATGTGTGTGTGTGTGTGTGTGTGTGTGTGGATCCTTCCAGCCAATCCACTGCTGTTTTTCTCTGCTTCTTAATGGAAAGGACAGGTGCTTTAAAGATGATAATGTTTTTACTTTGGAATCTTAATGTCTATCAGACATCAGATAGTGCTATAAGGAAATAAAAGAGGTCACACAAATAACAGTGTCAATGAACTCACTTTCATATATATATATTTAAATTCATCAGTGTTGTTTTATCATGCCAGGCAGTCTGTGAAGAGGCTACATCACTTCCAAAATAAAATAACAAAACCCTCCTTATGATTTTAACTCGCAACCAATGCTTAACTAAGAACACACACCCATGCTAACAATGGAAACATGTTGTTACCCAGAAACAGTGTATTTATTGCTCCAAAAACCTTCCTGAACGTTTTAGGAAATACACTCATTTGCTTTCTTTCCGTCAGTGAGATAAAAAGATTGATAGAATTTCATGTCTGTGCATTATATCAGGAGTCAAGACATGCTTATTTTAGCTTGTGTTAGACTGTGTGTAACACACACAGTCTAACACAAGTCTAACACAAGCTAGCATTGGCTGTTCACCAAAATATGGCTACACCATGTAAATACCTCTAAACACCCAAATTGTAAATTTATTTTTCTATAGAGGTTAAGCAAATACATACATGATCATTTAAGTGAGCTTTAGAGGTGTTGGTAAATATATTTTAACTTTTAACAAAGCCTGGCTTGCTGAAAAGACTGACTCCAGCTCTGTACTTAATGCGACATGAGACTGATATCAATCTTCTTATCAAACTCTTAGAAAAGAGCAAAGAATCCAAAAATGCTACTCCCTCAATGAGATAAAGTAATAGCTATTTTCTTTATAAAGGTTTGAATACAGTTGATATAGTTTTATGACACTAGCTTAGACAAACTGCAAAGTTTTCTATTTTTTAGCCTCTGAGGCAGGAGAAAAATGGGCTGTGTGATTTATATGGCATGTGAGGACTGGGGGTGTGGAAGCAATTTGAATCACCCTAAACTACATTCAAAAGGCTCTTAAAATACACAGTTTCAGTTTATTGGTACAACTAGCTAAAACCAATGCAGTCTAATGCAATAGTTCTGCAAAATGGCAACTTAGATGAATGCAAACTGCAGCCTAATTATTTACATTTTTTTCTTCTGCTATGATAGTGCCATGTTTCACAGTGAAAGGAGTCATCCACTAAAACAGAAGTCAGGTTTAGAGAGGCACATAGCATGAACCTGATGAACTGAGAGGAAGGGGGCAAAACATGAGCGAGGGAAAGAGTGGGAGAGAGCTAATGGGAGCGTGCGCACACAATTGTGCACAAACACACAGATGCTGCCTGTAAAGGTAAACATTTCAGCATTTCAGCTAAAATGTTCTCCTTTCTCCATCCCATAACAGGTTTCACTATGGGCTGCCTGGGAATCCATCCACTTCTGTAAAAGCAGACAGCTTCCTTGTAACTAACTGTAATTGGCAGCTACACACACACACACACACACACACACACACACACACACACATTTGGCAGCAAAAGCCCTAACAAAGAACATCTGGACTTGGTTGTCTACCTTTCCATTGAATAAAAGGCAAAGAGACCAGCAACACAACAACAACAGATCACCGACAAACCCTTCACTGTTGTTTCTTGGCACTTCAACGCTGGTCACAACCACTACCAGACCATGATGATGGGCCACACAGAGAGGATTGTATTTAATTTCTGAAGAACAGCATCCCATTACATATGAAGGGGTAATTGTTGAATAGAAGGAACAGAAGGAGAAAGATAAGGAAGATGTGGATGAAGAGGGTGGGATGGCCTGATGATCGCGTGAAAGAGAAGGAGGAACAGCCCTCCAATCTGCGTGTGCTTTGTCCCAATTTGTGTTTGATACGTGCGCTGCCGAGCTTCCATTTGCGTCACGGCGGTATAACTCATTGAACATTACATCTTCAGAGGGGCGATAAATTGTTTCGTAATTTGATAAAAGTGCGCCTGACCAAATTGAGCAGTTGCCGTGAGAGCGCTTTGCACGTCAACCGTAAATTTAGCCAAATACGTCAATAAAAGAATGAAACACCTTGGACGAAGGGGATACAAAAGTCAATAACACACCAGCAGCGCTTGAAAAGGGTAAAGGTTGCATGTCTGTCATACCTTGTAAACAAGCATACAGCTACAAAACAATAAAGCAAAACCTGCATGTCCACACATCAGTGCTTTATATGTGGTTTATGTGATGAAGGTCAAGATTTCGGCTTTTCTCAACATTTCTGCTTTCTTTCATCTCTCTTACTTTCTTTCCCCTCTCCTTCTTTCTTTATCTGTCCCTGCCCTCACAAATTGCCTCAATTGAGCTCCCACTCTCTTTTGGGCAATTTACACTGACAACATGTTTTTAAGTCCTTCTGGAGTGTTTGAGCTGTCCATCAGTTGTTCATCTCACACAAGTGATACACTTCTATTCCTCAGATCACACCGACTTCATCCAAAAAATTTTTTTCTCCTTGCGTGCTTAGTGAAGCACAACCCCAATAGGGAGTCATTCAAATCACTCAGATTTCCCACTTTCTATCAACTTTCTAACAGATTCACTATGAACTTTTCGGTTTCACTGAGACTTCAAAAAACAATGCCTGTTTTCTTCCTGTAAAAACAATTTTTGTCCATTGATGTGACAAGCTTTGGTGGTATTCCTCTTATTAGACAGTAAAAATCATGGTGAAGACGGTTTAGCCAGCTGCCGTCCTTTCAGCACCAAAGGAGTTGTGCTGATAAAAGGACAGCTAGTTTTGTGGACAGTGATGAATTTAACAGCTGATGGAGTCTGTATCAGTTTGCTTCTGTAGTGATTACACATCCTTCTGTCCTTTCTTTTGACAACCGCATTCCTTTTCTTCTTCTCTGGTTAGGGACAACTCTAAACTCTTGGTTGGAACTGCTGGACCAGTGCCTGAGAATATGAATGGGCTATCTCTTCCTTCCTCCTCCTTGTGTGACCAGTGATCAGTGTGCAATGAAAGATGCTTCTCTGTCTGACTTGCATTTACGTGCCATTGTTTCTCATATATCATAGCACAGACACAGTGCATCTCTTTCCACATTAAAGTTCTCTCACATTGTTTACAGGTAAGTTGACATGTTAAAAGGGAAGTGCCGATTTTACACATCAAAGTCTGTTTACACGTCTTAGGTGCAAAATCTGATAACGTCATATCTGATAACATCATATCACCCCTGTAGCCTGTTCCTCATCTCTGCTTGAGGCTATCGGCTCGAGGCTTCATTGGCCATTGCTAGCATAACACACCCAAATCTCCAACCAAACTGTCGGCGAGTTGCATTGTGGGTAGTTTATGCAAGAATGCATGGATAAAAAAGACAATATCTCTGGTTCTGCTGTATCGATTTTGATCCATTTTTTAAACTGTCCACGGCGAGCCAATGTTACGGAAGTGCAATGCTAAATCGGTGGAGTACTCCTTTAAGTGAAATCCAGTTTACCATTCTAATGTCAGGGAAAACGTTTTAGTCCAAACCAGCTCAGTGAGGTTGTAATTAGGCACAACAGTGTTTGAGAAATGATGTTGCCCTGCCCATAGGAGCGTCACATCAGAAAATGCTTCTATGTGTTGTTCTAGAGGGTGTGGACAAAATATTTTGTCGTTTAATTTGGAGGACTAGTTGGATATTTAGCAGATATAATGTTTGCATTATGTTTGTAACCATCTTAGTTTAGCATGTCAGCATTAGCACTAAACACAAAGTGCAGCTGATGGGAATGTCATTTGTTTTTAAGGTATTAAGTATTGGACAAATGGGAATTTTGACTTTATGATGATGCTACGTCATCATTTAAGAACAACTCCAAATATTTTACTCTGGACCAAAATGTTGGAATGACTGACTGAGCGACCAACATTGCAACATTGCTCCAGATACTCTATGAACAATCTAATCTTTGCACAAAATACATTAGCGATTTACCATTTATATTCCTGTTTGTATTTGACTATGTTCTACATAAAATCCATCTTTTATACACTCACTTATGTTTTCAAAATACTAAATTAAATCCAGCAACAAAAAGGATGCACGTAGAGTAGCTCACCATTCTCACACACTACTGGCACACCTGGTTTGTATTGCAGCAATGAATACAGTGAAAGTGCATCAGTTCTAACACTTAGGCACTTTGCAGTCTGGATTAATATAGTAAGGTTCAGAATTGGTTTTGAGGTTAAGCTGTCATGGTGATCTCGGCAATGAAAGACACTAACTTAGCAACAGTTAGGGTTCAGTTGCTTGATCCCACTCATACTCAGATATGTTACACATGCACTGTAAGAGGTGTTTGCAGAGGGTAACGGATATGTACTGAATAAGTACATATAGTACATTTATCTTCATCTTAATGATGCCCGAAGAGGCCCATCAGCTTTTCAATAGAGGTTTCAGCCAAAGTATTCCTTTGTAATTGGTAGTTCAAAAGCTGCTGTCAGGAATTACACAGCTGATGTATGTGATAAAAGAATATAGCACAAATAAAATGAATTAGAATAAGAGCTGATTTGTGCTACTGACACTGTGATCTTGGTGACAGTCACCCCAGTTTGAATAAATATACCTGTTGTATCTAATGAAGTATTTTAGTACTGCACTATCTTGATTAGAAGATTTTAAATAAACATAAAACCTGTCCCATCAGCTGTCTGTCCTTGTGGTCAGAGGACTCAGAACTCAGAGGAAAGTGTGAATCTTAATAACCTGACATTGTCAATGACCAGCAAAAGAAATAGGTACAAAGAGGAGTGTATGTGCGTATGTGTCTCTGTATGTATTAGGTCATTCCTTCATCCGGATGCCCAGCAGGCATAGTGAGACACTGGCGGGAAAGCATTCCTCAAAGATGAGATGCCATTTCTTTCACCTCAGGAAGCTCCTACAGAAGAGATTTCAAATACATCTTCTATGAAAACACAAACAATCAAAAAGATGCAGTTATGGGTCACTGATAACATTTTTGAATCTTAAATTGCAGGTATGATAAGGTAGCATGGCCTCATACAGCACCATGTACTGTAGTTTGGCCATGACTTTTAATAGTTATCAAATCATTCTTTTTGCCTATTGCTCTATGGTTTAGCAAAAGGGAGGGAAGCAAGGAAGTAAGATTAATGCAAAAGAGAGCCCTTAAAACAATAGCAGTTTTGGTTCAGTCACTCCATATTGTAAGATCTCCGTTCTTTGGTGAAGAATACAGCAATGTTGGTTCTCTAGTTAACCGAGCGAGTCACGTAACTGAGCTGTTAAAGGCCTAAACCATGTAACATAAAAGATGCTTTACAGTATATGAAAATATTTGAATGTGTCATATGTCATATCATAATCTACATATGGTACAGGTAGGCCTGGGTAGATGAAGACTAGAAACTGATGAAGAACCCAGCAGTAAAATGTCCCAACATTTGATGCCATTATGCTGAGTGTTCCATGGCAAATTAATGCCTGGTGACGGATCCTGACACAGGCCAGGGAAGGGTTGTTGAAGGTGGGATTGATTGAACCCTAGCTATGCAAACTGGCTATTGAAACATGGATGACACCTCTCCTTTGGGGAAGGCACAAGTGCAGTTCTGACTTCATATTGCACAGCACTGGTTCTGGACCCAAACGACATAATAGGGACTGGAATCTCTGCATTTCTGGATTTGTCCAAGGAAAGAAGCACCGGGTGGTGTGAGGATACTCAGTACCCAAGTTCCCGGCTATATGATGTACTGATTTTTGCCCTGGAGTACAAGAGGATCACCTTCAGCGATGCTTGTAGGAGAGAAGAAAGCTCCGACTCCCATCTGTTTATGTATTGAACAGGAGTTCAGAGAAGCCAGTCTTCTTGGAAGCCCTGGGTGAAATCCTGGAGAGGGCTCCAACTTGAAACTTCATGGGGAGACATCATTGCTCATGTTGGCAAAGAGGGAGAATCCTGGGGTGACAGAAATCTAAAAAGCAAGTGGTATTTCGGTATGAACTGTGTTAGTCATGGACTACCCAACACCATGTTCAACAGTGAGGTACTTCACAAGTGTACGTGGCAGAAGAGCGCCAGGCCAGATTGATGATGAACTTTGCAGTCATAACATCAGATCTGACATGTGTGCCTTGGACACTCGCGTAAAGAGAAATGCAGGGCTGTTAACTGATGACCACCTGTGGTACATTGGATCAGATGATTGGGGAAGCTGCTAGACTTGATAAACCTCAAATGCAGTGAGGGTGAACTGGGCGCCTGTTCAAAAGATCTTAAAGTCCTACTTTTGTAGGAATATTTCCTGCATTGTAGGGGAGGATCAGGACATGCAGTAGTTGGGAGAGTCAGCATCTCCAAGTCTGAGGCCATGGTATTCTGTAAAGTGGTGGACTGCCAACTCTGGGTTGAAGTTGAGTTGCTGCCCCTGGGGAATGTTTTCCAATCTTGAGGTCTTGATCATGAATGAATGAGGGTAAGATGTTGGCAGAGTATCGACTAGGAGATTTCAATGTCCAGAGTTCTGCAGACGTATCAAGTCCCCCAAGATCCCATCATGTCCCTCCCTTACGATTACAATCTTTAGGTTGTGACCGAATGAGATCGTGGATACGTGCGTAAAAAATCTCGTCTAGCCTGAGAATGCCTCTGGTTTGTTAAAGGGACCTCTGGGCTGCTGCTGCCTTCGCAAACTGGACCCAGAAAAGCAGGGGGAAGTGGTTGGATGGGTGGTGGGGTTAAAATTTCACCTATGTGTGGAAATTACACTTGTTTGCTTTATTTGAGATAATAGTACTTTACACCCAGCTACACAGAAATGAAGGGACCGGCTTTTGATTGCTCAATATGACACTGCTCACTGCAGTAAAAAGGAAGCAGGTGGGAAGGGGGAAGCAGTGGCAGCTCAGAGGAAGTGACTGGTGCTAAGAGAAAGCTCAGCCTGGTTTAGGTTTGGGGTGAGACACCTATGTTCCGGTCACCCCCGGTGTCTGTGTATGTATGTGTGTGTGATGTAGATAGGTGAGTAATGTGTTTATTGATTGGAATCCTTGTACCACTGACCCTTGAGCAAACCTTGCCCTCAGTGGGTGATCAAAGCTATTACATCATCGGATTGCTCACAGCCCAGGGGATGTTTGTTTTCACAGCAAGACTGGTCCAGCCGAGTGGTGCCTTGACTTAAAGCAGACTTCCTATTCATGAAGCTTCCACACATCTGCTGGGGACCGTGCATATTCGTGTGTGTACGTGTGCGCTTACACTATGATCTCACCTTGTGTGCCTGAAGCTTGTTAAAGGAGAGATTACTGCACAAACAAGCTGTTGTCAGCTCCAGATCTAGAGTCCTGGATACTATAATCATCAGCTGTATGTACAGTATGTAGACTTATCTAACATTACATAACCACAAACAAGAAAAAAACAAAACACAAATGCAACCGTGCAGCTGTCAACGAGTATATGCTCTGTGTATAAACAACACAGCTTTAAGGATGTTTTGTAGAAAACAGGGCGATGTTCCGACATCTGTTTCTGATGATCCTTCAGAGAAAGTAAAGGGCAGATATTTAGTCTTTTTTTGGGGTATTTTTTTGTTTCTTCCACAGATGATCAGCAGTGTCTGTTCAGATCTTCCCGTAAATGAATGCTCTGCTTTGACTGTCCTTCTGGAATATATCAAGCAAGCCATTTGGGGATTAAATTGAAGGAAGAAATAATATTTCCAATATTGAAGTAGCATCAAACAGTTTCCAAGCAGTGGTACAAGTATGAAAACAAATGATTTATACTGGGTTAACATGCAAATTGTAGCGCAAATAATTGGTAAAAGATTCTACCTTTATTCAGTAGTCTTACATAGCAATTTAACTGTCCTCTACCATCCACAAAGGCTGATGTGGGTGGTAGAGGAGTAGGGAAAGATACACAGACGTAAGAGGAAAAATGTAAAAGAAATCTTTTTTATAAAAACAGAAATTATCGCTGGATGTAGTACAACCTCTATCTCCTCATCCATCGCATTTTCACAATCCACATTTGGACCTGATTTTATAACATCATGCTCTTTTTCCTGTCTTTTACTGAAAAAGTTAGATATCAGATTTTGAAAACTGGGGCTGAGACAGAGGGAAGAACTACGAAAACATTCATGATTCTGAATGTTGATCTGATTCATTTGTCTTACAGTTTAGGTTGAAATTATTCCTTTATATACAGTATATACTTTCATATACAGTATTGAAACCTGAGGCTCATTATAATCACCAGAACCATAGTAAGCTGGAATGACATTTATTTATTACTATATCTTCCACTGATATATGTCCGCAATTGTAGAAAACAAGTCCATATATTCTCGTTGATGGATTTCTCTTGTCACTTATCTAGTGGGGATTCTATTTGATGTATATTACCACATTACACAGTTACATCAATGCCACTTAAAGTATCATTAAAGATGGTGCAAAAATACTGCAATACATCCATCATAACTCCTTATTTATTATCCTGTAATACATAATGACGTGAATACAGCCTGCATCCATGGAGCTGGAGGTTTCCCCATTCCTTTGTCATAAGGAAGTTGTCATTAAAAACTACTTTAATGGCTTTAGAGCTCCTCCTAAGCGCTATATAGTACTTACTATAGTACTAAACAGATATGGTTATGATATGGTTGCCTGAAAATGTTTTGACTATAGCCTGACTCTATATTGTGTAGACTTTTCATCCAACAAATGCTGTTTGACCCATGTTTAATCCTGTCTTGATGCCTTTTGGAAAAAAGAAAAGTGAAGAGAATAGGATGATGAAGACAACAAGAATGAGGAAAAGGAGGCAACAACAAAAGAAAAGAGGTAGAAAAGGTAGAAAAGAAAAGAGAGAGGAGGCCAGAGAAGGGGCAAACTAGAAGAAATGAGCATTGGAAAGGAGGTAAGGATGAGAAAAGAGGAGAATAAAAGAGCGGCGACAAGAAATGAAGGGGGAAAAAAGCAATGGAGAGGAAGAACAGGAGATGAGAGGAAAGCTGAGGGAGTAGTGAAGGAAAAGCAAAGAGAGAGGGAGAGAGATGCAGCCAAGGGGAAATCAAGGGGAAGGGGAAGTCAAGGGGAAATCTGAGAATTGTATATGAGCTCATGTGAGACTGATTCTCTGAGATGACAGAAGACTGACAGCTGAAATCAAAACCACGCCGTACATTCAGCTTTCCAGATCTTTCCATCTTTTCCAACCTCGCTCCTGTCTTTCTGTTTCCTTCTCTCTCTCTCTCTCCCCCTCACTTCTCTTCCCTCCTTGGTGGTCTTCCCTCCCCTTTCCTGTCCTGTCCTCTTTTGTAACTCAACACAACTTTCATGCCAACCATCTTGCCTGTATGTTCACATCAGGTCGTGTTCTCCGAAGCAATCAGTCATCTGCTCAAGACGGGACGCATAGGTGGGAAGCTCAGATCAAACTCTCCCCCGTTATCTATGTGTTTTTCTATCTTCTTTTAATGCAGCTGAGCCACAGCAACCAGGGCCAGATAACTTTCACCCAGTGTAATTAGAGCCGCGCCGGGCAATTTCACACATCGGAGAGTCCACATGGCACTGAGAGGGAGCTGTTAAAAGTTTTGACAACTTTAACACCCAGAAGTTATGGAATGTGATCTCAATAAACTGTGTAATCCTCTGACCTATAGGTTATCTTCTTGGTGCCTGGCGGACATAAAGGAGGTGAAGGGGTTCAAATATATTTGCAAGTCTAGCTTTCTCTGGATGCAGCGCTTGCTCATTGCTGTTTGGTAAAAAGTTTTGTGTTTAGCTCTCAAGACATAATGTCTTAATGTCTTTTCCAGTGGGCAGAAATGTCTGGATAGCCATCAGCAAACTTTTATTTGCATAAAGATGGTCACATCTATCTCGCCATCATCCTCCGTTTATTTCAGGGAACTCTTCTTTTGCAGCTATACTTTGTCATTCAGGCAAAACTATATTTATGATGCACATTAGTGAATGAATCATTATGAAAGAGCCATTTCTACTGGCATTTTTGAGGTCGGTACATGCTTCAGGGAAACAGCACAGCCTTGCACTCTCTGACACTGACAAAACCTTTACCTTCTCCCGCCTACTTGACTGCCAGTGATCGACATGGAAGCATTACAACCTTGAAGCTGCACTAATCGATATCCTTACATATGTAGTGACAAACCCACAGTTCCCCTCAGCTCTACAGAGCGTTTTTCGCAGCTTCTGCAAATTCGGTTGATTCAATCTCATTACTCTCATCAGCCCTGTTCCCAGCTCTGATAAACCCACTGTACACTATCTGCCCACCACCAAACAGCAGACATACAAAGGTGATCAACTGATGACCATAGTGGAGCATTTAGCTGGTGAAAAGCCTGGTGATATTTCCTTCAGGAGTTGGTGGAGAATTAAAACAGAGCTAAAAGGAGAGTAAATAAGGGGCTTACTTTCGTCAGATAGACTGAAACATGACTCCAAATGAAAATTAATGTTGTTCTGTGTCTGCTGGATTTGTAATACCCTTTAAACTGTGGTACAAAATAATTTACTCTACTGGTCAACAAATCATAAATTGTTTACTTTACAATATTTTTTAACACTCAATACCAGCACAGCCTGTTAGCGAGCCCTGCACTCTTGCGGCCTAAAAGGTGCACTGTCTAAGACTCGAAACCCAAAAAGCAGGAAGTTCTATTCATTTAGAGGTCAGCATTTGGCACATACTGAAGCAACAAAAGTTTCACACAGCCTAGCACTAATGCAAATCTTTAAACTAATAGTCTTGCAATTCTGCTTTGTGGCATTTCAAAAGTGAACGCCTCTTTAGTAGATTCATAGTTTTACAGTCAAAATGTAAAGAATTTGTATTTTTATAAAACACAAATTCTTTACATTTTTTAAGAAAGAAAACCTGTTTTGGTATTTTTCCAAAATAAGTTTATTCCTCACCTAAAATTTGATTTCCCATTAGAGAAGCTTTGATGCACTTCTTCCAAAGTGAAGAAACATGGAAGCTGGTAAACTGAGATTCTCCCTACACTGCAACCAACAGCACAACAACAAATATCTCTCTATGGTCCCAAAGTCAAAACAGCTGCCCTGCACTTTAAACAGTCCTGAACTGATGTGGAGGTCTTTTGCAGTGAAGGGTGGACTTGACTCATCGCCAGCATCAATGCGCTGCATCAGAAAGCGACAGGTCTTTTGTCTTTATTGGACAAGATGTTAATCTCTCACGTACCACTTCCAATTTCATCTGAAAGGCATAGTCCAGCAAAATAAAATAATAGAGAATGACTGTGTCCAACACTGTTTTATAACATACCAACATGTCTTAAGTAGATCGTATTTGTTGGGTAGAAAACAGCACTGACATATTTAGTAAAAGGACATCAACTTTTAAATGTTACCCCCTACATCAAATATGCATGGGTACCTTATTTTAGAATGGTTCTAGCTAATTATTGGTTTGCATGCTGGTTTTGCAAGTTTGCATACTTTTACTTTCTAAATTATGCAGACAAAGATACAGCATTTATTATCACAAATAAGGTCCAGAATACCTGAAAATGACAGAATTTCAAATACTTTACTTTCAAATACTCAAAAATTTAAACTTACTGGGCTAAAAGTAGCAATAAACATCCTAAGGCAGACACATACATAAAAGGCATCTTCACTCAAGTAGCATAACTTGAGTAGTTGTAACAGTGCAATGCCATGCAATATCTTGCAGTGGAGAATGAACAAAATGGGGCTTTAGGCAACAAACAAGTAAACGTCTGATAAATTCATCCTCTGCTTCAATTTTACAGTGATGGATTATACCTTCCAGGCAAGTGGTGCGCCTGTGAGTTTGTTTTGAAGCAATTAATGAAGAGACTGGAGTCTTGTTTTTCCAATGACAACATAGCATATTATCTATGCCATCCTTTAAGGGCCTGAGAAAGAGCTGGTGATTAGCTGGCTGGAACATTTAAAAAAATTATCCTCGTGTGGAGCTAGAGGAGCTGAAGCAACATTTCCTTGTGTAAAAAAGTAATCTCCATTAGATTAATAAGGATGGCTAAAGCGCATGACACCATGGAAACAAGCATTGTCTTATTTAGACAGTGCAACAGAATCAGTAAACTGGAAAAGCTCAGCATGACAGTAACAACCCAGTCATGAGTGGAATATTCCTGTGCCATAGTTTCTGGGTTTCTTGCCCAGTACCAATGCTAATTTCCATGAAAACATTGCCAGTTCCATGCCAGTTACAGAATCTTGTGAGGTACAAGACCATTTGCTGTAAGACTATCTCTTCTATATCACTGTACCAACCCCTAACTGATAACAACAAAGAGACATCAGCAGCTTATTTTAGCAGTAATGACTTAATCTGTACTTGAGATTGCAGCAGTTCCTGTTGCGTCACAAAGAAATTATGTTTTTTTCAATATGTCTCATCATGATTAACTCTTTCCAAAAACTGTACACTTTGATGTTGTACCAAAGTACTATTCTGATGCCTGAAAGATTGACTTTGTGGCCCGATAAGAACTTTGTTTGAACTTTATGTCTAAGTAAACATTATATCAAGGCACTGCAGCCCCAAAATGTTCCCTCAACCACAGAAAGTCCTGCAGGATACTTGAGCATCCACCGTTTTCATCTTCTCTGTTTATCGCTCTGACAGCACAGATTAAGGGATGGGACAAACATTTGTTTTGCTAGGCTATGGAACACAGTGGTAATGGCGAGCTGACACAGACGATTTGTTCAAAGGGCACGGGAAGAAATTATGTTCCAAAATTCCAAAACAGAAACTGAAAGGTCATATTTGCCATTAAAGTGATATTTCATTGGTGCTTGTCAAACGCTCCCCTGCATTAAAGTTGCAGTTGTCCTCCTGCAGTCTTCATACAGTATATTAGCAGAGGTTCCACTGAGTTTCCATTTCTTTACTCCTATTTCACAAAGAAGAAACAGAAGCAAAACATAAATACGTTTACTGATGGTAATGCTGGGTTACCACCCGGGCACCCTGGGTAACTGCCCCTGGGTCACAATCCTCCAAGGGCCCCAAAGGCCCCAGATTTCAAATTGTTTGTGGTAATTGTAATTCTGTTTGGAAATACAGGAATGTGTACTTGTAAAGCACAGCATCAGCTGACATTAAAAATGCTTGTATGTTAGTCCTTCTTTAAAACCTGATCATGAGGCCCAGCCTTGAAGAGAGACCCTGTGTGAAAATCTAGTTTTAAAATGATACTGATACTGTGCTTCTATATTCATTTTTGTTTAATCAAATAACCACACAGTTAACCTGCATATATTAAATGCATGATATAAGAATGTTTATTCAATTTTAATTTTCTTTGAAAAAACGTATGTTGACATGTGGCACAGCCTGATACCCAGTGCAGAACCTAATGATAGGTCAAAACATCATTTAACATTAATACTTAGCTTTGTTCCAAAGTCTTTTGGCCATATAGCAGTGGCACTAAAAAACGTCCCCACTAGACCTTTGCTGTGGTTGCCCCACACATTAGTACAGCTTTAAAGGCGCCTCCTTTAATGTGTTATCAGTAGAGGGCGCTCAGTTTACACACAGCTTGGCACAAGTAATCCCACTACAGTATTTCTCTGTGGTTGCAGCCTGTAGGGCTTGTGATTGGATGTCAAGTCAGGCTGCATTCAGGATGACCCAGGGTTATTCCACTTACTATGCAGTACAGTACACTGTATTTCAGATTTTCTGACTGTTTAATGGTCAGTGAACAACCATAAGTTGGTTGGAAAAACTAAATATATGTACAGTAGCCACACAAATGCACAACATCAGCTTTACATTACTGTCATTACTAATGTCTGTTTTGTCCCTCCAGCGGTAAAACATTCAAAATTCTCCCTAAATGTTTTATTTGTTAACATTCCACAAACGTGCATCTCCACAGCCGCAAAATACAGCTGCACGTCGGCACCATCAGGGCCTTTTCTGTGCTTCACAGTATTTTAATACATACTTCATAGTTTACATGGTTATATGCTTTTGCATCACCAATCTATGAAACATATACTTTACTGCTTGCAATACGAGAGGGAAGGGAAAGGAGAGTCAAGCACCTCTCCTTCCCTTATGTATAATGTTTATAGAGTTTACACAGTATCACTGACATGCATATTTCAACAGAAGAGCGGTAAATGTTTTTGAGTCTACAGCTGAAGCTTTGAAATACTGACTTCAATGAATGAATTAATTTATGATACAACTTTTTTTTTTTAAGAAAATACAATCCCTCACATCTAAATGAACATTCCTGCTGAACCTATAGCTCATATTTACTATAATAGCACTAATAAAGGAAATGCTCACCTGCTTTTCCTCTCCCATCTGACTCTCCTGCATTGATTAATGATCCTCCCTGTTGTGACTATTACAGTTTATTCTCTCATTAAGCTACAACAAACTTTGGTACTCACAGGGAACTGTAACAGTCCCCATTATGGATTAGGTCATTACTGCTAAAATAAACTGCCCCTGTTTATCCAGCTTCCGCTCATATACAGTAGGTCCAGCCAAATAAGCTGTGCTCTCTGTTATGGATGACCGAGCTACACACACTCCTGCTGCTCCTGTGGCTGCTTATATGATTTCCTCCTTTTAGTGGAAACATCAGGGAAAACACATCTTAATAAGCAAATCACTGAATCCATATGGATGAAAATATATCAAACCATTTGAAAACACTTAAATTAAGAAAAGATGCTTGCAAAAAGGCAAAGAACTTTTACTTTAAAGTTTTAAACACTTTTGTGTTGATATGTTGTCAACTACTGTGAGAAACACAGATTTAAATGAATATGATACCGTCATATGGCTAATTTGTCATTACTAGTATGACACATTGCAAGGCTCCTTTTTTTTTGCAACACTGAAAGCAATTAAAGTAGCATATTAAATATCAATGTGTATATAAATACAGAAGACAGCTGATTATTTGATGAAATCAGTGTGTAGGCACAGGAGAAAATCCAGAACTCAGTCTAATCAACAAAGTAAATACTGTAAATATATAATTCAGTACTCCATCATTATTATTATTGGTGTACACCATCTTGTGGAGGCCTTAAAAACTACAATTGAAATAGGCCTATAACAAATGGAGTGATGTGTAAACCTGGGCAAAGTTAGAATGTTTAGAAGGATACTGTATCTCTACACTGAAATGATCAGTGCATGTAAAGCTATATAAAATACACTCGTTTTAGATTGACCACTACGATTGCTGAGTTAATTTATTGGAGACTTTTGTAGCAGACGTTTTCCCAAACTACAGGGCAGTTAGAGCTCCAAGCTTTTCATACAACAACAATTATATAAAGGGGTTCAGATACAATGTAGTAACTCCTTGTTGCAAACTGTAGACCTACAGTATGACGAAATCCTTTAATTTTCACCTTTGGACCAGGATTTCTTCCAGGTGGTAGACTAGATAAAACAAATTAGGCTTATGTGGTCTCATGTTGCTGACAAATTGGCGGGTTTATGGTTTGAGCCAGCATAAATAATGAGCACTGGCCAACAGCTGCCCATACAAACTGAGGCCAACTGGCTTAGTCATTAGCCATCTCAAAGTTGTGCACATCCAAAACATCAACAGTCTCTCTTGCTGGTTCAGTAAATATTGGAAACACAGGGAGTGAGCTGGAGGAACCGGCTGGAGGAACTGAATGACACCAATCCAAGAGAACGACATCTTTTTGCACTCGGTCACTGCAAGTGCCAGCAAGTGGATGGTCAACGTCTGTATCTATAATGCATAACTAAGGAGTCTAGAATCCATATATTTATGACTTTACTTTCTGGACTGTGCTTTTTTTCACCAACTCCTACTAATACTGGCATCACTGGTTGCCTGGCAACATTTCAGAATTTTCCAACTGTTGCTCCCTGTTTATCATCAATGGCCAAACCTGATGTTGATGTGGGCAGTTCTGGACTGACGTACCCGTCTCAACTTTGGAGTGGTCGGTCCTCTCTGTCACTTTCTCCTGGCTGATGAGGTAATCAACGATGCGCACACCGATTGGTGGCTCGGTGTGGTTCCACTCCATGATGACCAATGAGCTGCTGGGCTCGTAGGTGTAAGACAGCTTCAGCCTGGCAACAGAGTGACAGAGATGCAAAACCATGCCACTGAGTGAAAGATGTTGTCAGCAAACTGGCCTCATTACTGTAATTGACAGCTAACATTATCCCTCGTGTTCCTCAAAACTGCAACCTAATGAAAACATATTCTGCAATGTCACAAACACTTCTGTCAACAGAAAATATAGCCATTTATCCCCTGATGTCTGACTTGACTTATTCTAGAGTGGTCGTTTGCATCTCTTTGTAGTAGTTTTGCGTCTCTTTGTAGTCATTTTATGTCTACTTGTGGTCGTTTTATGTCTCTTTTTAGTTATTTTTAACCTCTTTATGGTCGTTTTGGGTCTCTGTGAATTTGCATCTTTTTATGGTGGTTGTGTTTCCTTTAACTGAGCTCTGTCACCAGTCAGTTCAAACAGTGGCTCTGGCTCAGTGGCCCCCTTACCCCTACGGCCCCTGGGCCTGTGCCCAGAAGGCCCATTCAGTAATCCATCTAGGGCTGTAATATTTGGCGGCAATAAAATTCTGTGTAAACACGCATCCTGATAGCACATCACTTGACCACTGTAGCAGGAGATAGAGTTCTGCCATTAAAATGACGGATGGTATTTACCACAACCCATTTTAGAGGGTGTGTTTGGAGACAGGTAATATAATTCAAAGTTACTAACATAGGATGGGGTAGAGGGGCGCAGGTGGGCAGTCCATCTGTGCCAAAAGCGCTGGAATCGCACCGACACCAGTCATCGATAACGTCACCTTTCCCTGAACACCACAGCATGCTCATCATCGCCTCCTGAAGAGCCTACAAAGAGAGAGGGAGAGACGAAAAGACAGACAAAAACAAACGTGAAACCTAAATTCAAAGTACATGTCATATTGGAACAAGCAATATTCAAATGTAAAAGTAAATAGTATGAAATTATTTTCTCACATCAACTATTTTATATTATAGTTTTTTCTTCAAATGAGGTTATTAAATATCTTTCCTTTAATTCATCTCCCATGTTTTTCATGAATTTTTTGGCATTTTATGCTTTTACAAGACAGGTAAAAGTGAAGAGATGAAGGTCCCTGGCCAGACACGAATCAGGGACATTGCGCTTTATGGTCAGAGCCTTAATCCCTAGGCAATCAGGGCGCCATTTCCCATGTTTTTACTTGCCATTTAATGTGGAAAATTTCATTTCACAAACATTTAATGAATCAGTTTGGGGGAAGAATTGAAAAGAGGTTTTAGTTTCGGATTAAAGGTTTTAAATTCGGACTAAAACCCCTCTTCAAGTGTCCCCCCAAATTGGTGTTCAAAAGTCCCCCTAATGACATTCTGGTTAAATCTCACATGTATGTCCGTCCGATCTTCTGTCCTCTTTACTGTCAGGGATAGAAACTATAAATATGGCAACTGTACCCAATGCATTTACACCCATCACTGCAAGACATATAATCATCCACACACTTGCTATGATATTATAGGTGCCCTGTGGAGTTTTCTGGTAAAGGGTTAGGTGTCATTGTGTGTATCCTTGAGCACTTACAAATGCGACTGCAAAGGCTATGTTTTTAATCAAGTATTGTTTACATCCATGTTTACTAGCTACTGTAGCAATCTTCTTCTTCCTTTCTTTGGTGGCGCATTGCAGCATATCTTGGCGTGTTACCACCACCTGTAGATAAGTGGAATAGTGTGAAACCATGGAAACGAATGTGTATTGCGTCACCCGCGTGCACGCCTAGGTGCATGTGCATCCTTGTGTGCGCATGAGACAAACAAAACGGGAACCCGCTCATAGAAAAACAGCTCCTTAGTGCTAGTAGAGGTCTAAAACTCCACAGGGAACCTTTGAGATCCAAGGTATGATTACTTGTAGTACAACTCATGTAGTCTATCTATTCAGATGTCCATGTGGCCTAGCCTACTGTATGCTGGCAAAACATCAGTTCAATGAAGTACATAGGCATTGAGACAGTTGCAACTCCCTCTAGGGATGGAAATTGTGAAGAAAATGTCTCCAAAGGGAGACATATTTGGTATATACCCTAAATATTGTATCTCCACTGATTGAACAAGGATTTTTGTAATTTTGTCCATCCTCTTCTGTTTGAGCTATTTTATTTGTAGAGCTTTACTAGCTATATATATATATTCATATTCCCTTTCAGGGAGTTAAGCGTTTGATTGCATCTCAGTGATGGATATAGTTCCCATGTGAAATATTGTAAATAATGTATACGTAATTGATTGGGTCAACCTGGGACTCATACCTAAGTTGACTCTAGTGAAGTTCATATATTGACCTTCTTTGTCACATGTTCCTGATCCTGATTAAGACGTAATGCGGAAACATCTTAATTGTGCTTATCAATAATAAAAATAATAATACTAATAAATCGTCTTTTTGGGAGCATCTATTCTGGGCGGGCGCCTTTCCCTCTTGAAATAGTTTTTGTATTGTTGTTTTTCTAGTAGGTAATAAAAATGAATACTTTCATTCTTTAACAAGTAAGAAGTAAAAATAACCCTCAAATCTGAGCTGAATCAATATCAAATTGTAGTTCAATGAAAAGAATAATAATATCTTGACAAATTTATCTGTATTGTTTTTGTAGCAGATTACTGACCATATACATAGATAGATATCAATTCATCAGAGATGAATAGATACACAGCCCTAGTAATTATATGTTATAGTGATACTTGTAAGTGTAAGCCAAAATGTTACCTGTGCATCATGTCTATACCAGTAGCTGTATAGTCAAGCACTAGCAACCTCAGAACAGCCTTTGTCAATAACACCGACTGTGTCCGTCAGCCTGAGCTTAAGGGTGAAAGCCTGACTCCCCAGGGGTGTGGACAGCACCGTATTGACCTCTCTTCCTGCTCGAGGAGTAGAAGCAGTATCGACGTACAGTATCGATGGAGTCAAATAAGTCACAGCACAGTACGGCAGATTATGGCAGAGCATGCTGCCAGCAGAGTGAGGCATGGTACTCCAAAAGGAAAAGACTTCCTATAAAATCCTCTGTTTCTGTAACCTGATTCATCATAATGAGGCCATGAGGTTTTCAGCCCCGATGGATCACCCACATGCAGTCGCACACATGGATTACATTGCAGGATGCCAGTTAATAGGCTGACTAATGATCACACACCCATACTAAGGCCTGGGGTTTTTTGTATTATTAGCTGCTGTCCTCTCATGTTAAGGCAGCTTAGATGAGAAAATGCTGGAAAGATTTGCATTCTCCAGATCAAAGTAAAACCACTTTGATTTTGGGATGACAAGGACACCGGGCAATGAATGCTTCCTTTAATCATCACAGGAAAGGTAAGTGAGATAATCCAGTCCAGGAGGATGAGAGAAGATGCAGCCACCAATTTTGAGGGTGCCACGGAAAATGATATAATGGATGCTATAGGAAATTGGTGTTTTCAGACATTAGACAGTCCCAGATAGTTAAGGCTAAACACTGTACACACCTGGTAGGTCTCATTGTTGGACACCAATTCATAGATGGGTGCGGCCTTGGTAATCTGCAGCAGGACAGGCTCAGACTGCTGCCGCCCTTGCGCCGCCCTCGGGCTCATGTGGCAGAGGTAACAGGAGCGCGGG
The DNA here is from genome assembly GCA_002120245.1 of Maccullochella peelii. Classification (NCBI taxonomy): domain Eukaryota; kingdom Metazoa; phylum Chordata; class Actinopteri; order Centrarchiformes; family Percichthyidae; genus Maccullochella; species Maccullochella peelii. The sequence continues at coordinate 21,759 of LKNJ01001921.1, forward strand.
CACTGGCCTTGACTGGTGCAGTCCATACGGACGCCGGCTGCCATGCGCTTTGCACCCGTGTCCAGCAGACTGGCGATGTACGCGGGGTAGGTCAGCGTCCGTGGCTCCTTGTCGCGCTCCTCTGACTCCTCCGAAGGCGAGTTACCTGATAGGACAGACAGAAGGAAATTGGTTGGTTAGCTCTTTTTTACTCGCTTTATTGTGACCCGTTATAGGATCATCCTATTATTCTGTCTTGTAGGCTATTAATTTACAAAACAGAAGAAAGAAAGAAAAAAAGAAATCGGTTCTCAGGCAGAAGCCGGCTCCCATCGTTCACTTAAAGGAGCAGGCTCATAGAGCCGACTCGTTCGCGTCCGACACATCACTATTAGAAAGCGCTTTAAACAAGAAAAACAGCAAAACTCAAAAGCAATAAAGGTAGGCAAATGCCATGAAAGTAAACCATGACAAACAAAACAAACAAATCATGTCTAAAAGCTCATTGTTCCTCATATATAAACTAGATAGATGGTGAGGTCACATGTTCCTAGTAATGACATAAGGGAGTAAGGGAATGAAAATTTTTTTTTTCCCTTTGTAGCAACATGGCAAAACTACAAAGCATTCGTGTGTTCCCACATTTCCATATCTCCCTTCTGGAGACTTTTTAGCTCTTCTGCATCACAGGCTGAATACATGAGCAGGAGTGTAAATATTTGGGCCACAGCTACAGCTACAAAGAGCTCAGTGTTCCCTTTAGCAAAGAAGGTGAACAATGCAATATTTACATTGTGTTAATGTGACTATTGCCATTACAGGCTGTTATTGACATAAATGACCCCCCCCCTCTCAGGTTATGGAACTTTAACTCCTCAAAAACATCAAGAAGAGTATGAACCTGTAAGACAAAACCAGGGTCTTCTCCTCCTTTTTCTTACAGTAGCAATAGGTTGCACATAAATTACATCCACCCTAATTTAGCCTCTCTTCTGGCTGTCACTATGTTGTGGAGTAAAAAGTAGTGTTCCACTCTGCAGTACTAAAATAAAGTAGTCTCTTTCCAGGAAACCCATTGGAAGCCTAGCAACAGAATTCACAAAGAATGCTGACAAAAGGAAATAGATTCTCTAACTGCAGTAATTTATTTGTCAAACCAAAGAAAAGATGATTCAAAAATCACTCTGATGGAGGTGGAAGTGCCAATGAGGCAACTTCACTTTTGCAGGACAAAATATTGCTCCATTATCCATTTGACGTCCACAAGACCAGCCTTACGGCTGTTTGAGTTGGTCATCTAATTTTAGAGGAAGACAAAGTATCACCTGTGCAGCAGCAGGACATTGCTTGTGAGTGGTTTGACCGGAAGAAAAGAACGGGAGCTAGGGTGACCATATTTTCAAAACCCCAAACTGGGACCCTTAAAGGTGGGGTAGGTAGTATTTTTTGGCGTCATTGGGCAATAATTCCATAATAACCATTCAGCATATTGTAATTCAAGTGGTCTGAGAGAAAACTTCTACTTCTGCCCCTCCTCTTGGCTCTGTTTTCAGGCTTCAGAACATCTAGCCTGTGAAGGAAGACTTTGGAAGTTATTTCAGAGAGAGGGAGCGTTCCTGTTGGCTGTTCTACAAATGCAGATGCGCGTGCACGTCCCTTCATCAGGATGGGGCACAATTATTTCAGCGCTTAGCACACCTACCGAGCGCACCTTTCGACACCATGGACGCAGCATTTTCATTGCTGTGTACTTTACGAAGGAAGTAGATCCTGTCAGAAAGAGCTGCAAGCGTCATTGCCTATGACACTTGCCTATGACTCATAGGCTAGCAACAGCCTTGACGACACACATAGAGACAAATCACTGTTGAATTCAGATGTGTGGTGCATTGTTTATGTTTAGGTAATAATGAGTGGGACAGAACATGATAAATAGCACTGAAAACAAGTATAATATTATAATTATTATTTGAATTGTTGCGAAAACCGGGACAATTTGGTAGTGAATGTTGAAAACCGGGACATTTTAGTGTTTTACAGATATTTGTCGGGACTCGGGACACCCAGCTTGAAACCAGGACAATCCCGGACAAACCGGGATGTCTGGTCACCGTACCTAGGATGGAACCTTGTGAGACCCCAGAAGAAAGACTCACTAGGTAGGAGGAAAAATTGTTGGAGTATTCTGAAATGATGGTGCAAGAGCAAAGCTAAACATAGGCTAGATAAACGAGAAGGAGGTGAATGCCTACATTGCTTTGTTCTACAGCAGATTGTTTTGCTATGTGGGTGCCTGTTACTCCAGCCTCCGGCTATATACCATTAGATACTGGACAGCTCATCAAGATGAGTGAAAAGTGGTGGGGCATGAACCTGACTGGGGGCTGGGAGTGGGTCTAGTGAACTTTTGAGATGCTTTCCTTTCCTAGTATTTTGTTCTTTATTTATCAAAAGAAGGTTACAGTATGTATAGTATGGATGGAAGTTTCTAGTGTGATTCAACCTGAGGCAAAGCAGAACTACATGTGGAACTGGGCAAAAACAATACATTGATCCAAAAGGCAACTAGTTCCCAGATCACTCCTGTGGCGTTTGGCTTTTCTGCACCAGATTCCTGAAAAGTTGACAAAAGTTTGTTGAGTTTAACGTTTGTGTTATGTAAATATGTGAATCAAACATTGCCCATAATATGTTATTTTGTCTCAGACAGAGTGGGACGTCCACAGAGCAGCGAGACAGGGAATCACGCTTAATGCAGAACTTTGACACTATTTTTCTTTTTTAAAAAGGGGGGATTTTTCAGATTACCATTTTGGGAGACTGCTTGCAATTTAAAAGCTCAAGCACCATTTAGGGAATAGGCTTGTTGTGCGAGCTGCCTTTGATGGAATACAACTCAGGTTTATGAGCCATGGGATGATGGGAAAAGAGTTTGCACACAAGCTGAGGGACCAACACACATGTGCACAAGAATGAAGGCAAAGAGAAGGCCATTTTTCTGAGTGTATAATATGAATAATTTCTGTGCATTTTTGTTTCACATCTTTTGCACTTTATTCAACGTAACAGATGTATGTCTATATTTGAAGTATGTTACTGTACTTCCTTTTTGTATCAATGTACTTTGAGCTGTATGGTTTGAATAAAAGAGGAGTCATCTAAATACAGGTTATTCTATTTATGTAAGTTGGGATAAACAAACAAACAACATATCTCTGTCTGATAATAACCATGCAACTAAGCAGTCAAATGCAAAACCAGAGAGAGAGCATCAGAATGTCTCCATGGATTGTCACAATGATTGTGCATGCACATTTGTGTATGTATGTGTGTGTGTGTGTACCTGGGTGTGGGGGACTAGTCATTAAAAAGAGATTAAGTGCTACAATAACAATATTCAGTGTTTGCTTTTGCGTTGGTGTGGTAGTAATTAACACCATATTGATTATGCCTCATCTACCACACACACCTCATTTAGTTTGACACCTACTGAGCCATTACGTTTCACAGGTTTTCCAAGTAATGTCATGATAGAAAAGTTACAGTATGTTTAATTCAGAATTAAGGAGTCAAGAAAGATAGGTGAAAACAAGATATTTCAAACAGAGTCTGAGTTTTCTTTCTTTGTGTATGCCAACTTAAATCATCAAAATTCAAAGTACAAAGTAAAAGCACTTAAAGCCACTATGTGCAGAATTTTTATTTGGTTAAAGTAGCTTTAAAATTATTGCAAGGGCATATGTTTTGGGGTTTTTTTATGTAGTAAAATGCAAGCTTTTAGCCCATTCATCTTAAAGCCCCTGGGTCAGATCTGTGGGGCTTTAATACTGATAGAACAGGCTCGCCAAACCTAACAAAAACAAAAAGGAGAGCCTTGGTGCACTGGAATGCTCTCCATAAACCACCAAAAGAGACAAAGGAAATAACCAGGGTTCGAAATACAAGGAAATAAAGCCTCATTTGAGAAATAGAGGGGGAGCTCTAAAATATTGTAATTTTTGGTGCCACTGGTTGTTTTCTGCACATTTTGAGCCCGTTATCATTCCCAGGACGTCAAATACAGACGTTTTGTCTGTGACAAAGCCTGGTTTGTCACACCGAGCTTTCAACATAAACCCATCTGAGTCAGGTGATGTGGTATAATTCCGCAAAGGGAGGTGGTCGTGGTGGATGGATGGGTCAAACAAAAGAAGAAAAGCACTTCTCAACCTGCGTGTTTATTCGTACATAACAATTTCCGATATTTTTTTGTCTAATAAACACAGTGCTGTATATTCCTGCTGTGGCATGCTTGGGGGCGCACTCAACTATGTTTTCTGTTAGACCAAGATTTGAGGCTGTGGGCATGTTCATAATTGTCATGGGATGCAACCTAGGTCTGGTCTGTTAAACAAAGTAACGCAAACCATTGCCTGTCAACTGTGCATTCGCATTATTATTGTTTCTCTGCAAAGAGCGATTAAAAAAACTTTGCAACGGTGAATATTTTTTCTGTTTCTTTGCTGTCCCAGGCTAAATATTCTCTGTATGAACTGAAATGTATTGATAGTATATTTTTGCGCATTCATGTATGCAAGTGCATGTGTATAGTACGCTTCCACCCCCTCAACCCTGAAATACAGGGCTCCTCCAAAAGCCACAGTGTGATATGAACACTGGAACAGAAATGAAGCCAAGAAAACATGACTATCAGTGCCATCTTCTCAAAACACAGTAACCAATCAGCAACACAAACCACTAGTTCATATCAGAATGCTGCGGATATAGAGAGACCATGGTGCACCTGGGCCCTTTATATAAACCGACAAAAACGAGTTCAAGTGAAAGGAAAGGACAACAAAATTCAAATAAATGTCAGATAGGAGCAGGGGGAGCACAAATATCTAATATGCTATACAGAGACAAATTACACCAAACCTGGGAAATTTAACAGTCAGGTGTGCTGGATGAAAGTCTCCTTTGATAACACAGTCGCCTCCAGATGAGTAATGGATTGTACACCATATAAATAGCTGTATTTATGTCTGTATAGGTGTATATCTCTGTGCACATAGGTATATACTGATATTGTTCAACTGGAATTCCCTTGTGGTGGGTCTCTTGTTTATGTCCTTGACAATGTTAGCATGCAGCTCCGAGGCCTTGTGATTGGGTCACTGAGACAAATTGACAGATAAGCCCTTGCCAATTAGAGGAATGTGTAGGTAAATGAGGTCTCACAGAGCGGCGAGTCACATCAGGGGAGAACAAAACCACACACTGATCGTTCACACATCTTGACCCTTGAGCGGCATTGGTGTGTGTGGGTGTGCGAGCATAAAATGTCTAAGTAGAGGCACTCTGCAGGCCATGACTCTGCATGAGCAATCAAAGGCAATAAAGAAGAAGATTAGGCTTTGGTTTGTAGTGTGTGCAAGTGGGTGGATAGTCGTAAATCAATGAGAAATAGAAAACAAGAAGAAAACTATCTAGAACCCAGTTGTGTTATTACTTGAGTGTATGTATGCATGAGCACAAAATATTTGCATTCACAGACGTATTCATCTGTACGTTGCCGAGGGTGTCAATGTCCTTGCACTCTTGACCAGCCTTGCACTCTTCATTGGCCACCTCCTTGCAGATGGAAATTAAATGTGGCAGTTATATTAGGACAGCTGGGTGCATTTTAGGGCAAAGGCGATTGGCAATGATTAGTTCAGTTTAGTTTAGCAGCGTTCGGTGTGTCAGCTGGGACAACGGGGGGATATAAAAGGGCCTGAAGACACCTAATGGCCAAACATACACAGTATATTATCACACGAAACCCTCTCCAATCTCTTCAAATTTACAATTTAGGGTCTAAGCATATAGCATTTTTAGATATATTACATTTGTACTCAAAGCAAGACTATGTTATTTCTAAGGGCTATAGTTGGTTTGCTGTGGTCCCAATCAGTTGATGAGTTTGTAAATTTCTTTTCACACAGATAAAAATCCAAGCAAACCAAAATGCATCACTACAAACCAGGTGAGAATGTTCACTCTGCTTATTGGTCAGATGTGTCTGGGGCGGGAACAAGAAAGTAAATACAGGAAGAAGGTCCTGTGTTCTGGACTAGTGCATTTTTCTGTGAGACAAACATTGCTGGTTCATTCTCCGGCTAGCTGCTACTAGAAACAGTTTTTCGTGCTCTGCCGCATCCCAGAATGCAAAGCACACCTGGCTACAGGAGCTGTTTAGCTCAAACTTGTGGAGTACACCTGGTAGTTGGGTCGGATCACATTCCCACCACAAACGGACCGTGACCACCAAGCGGAATGAACATTCTCACGTGGTTTGTAGTGATTTATTTTGGTTCCCTTGGATATTTCTCTGTGTGAAAAGAAACCGAACCAAGGAGAAAATGCTCCAAGTTTACAAACTCAAACTATAGAAGTGAAAACACCCTAAAGGGTTTTGGTGCGGTTGTTTACTGTGTTCACACTGCCCAAACGAACCGCACTAACCTGGCAAACGTACCAGGGTTCGTTTTAACTGAACCAAACAGGTTAGGTGTGAAAACGCCCTTAAAAAAAAGAAATGGCACATTAATTTGCTTACAAACTAAAAGTTGAACTCATAAGCAATAAAACGCACTCTTGTTGAATTCAAAACACTCAGGATTTTTACCCATTATGAATTTATTTGGTCTGGTATGACCAATAGCTTGTAGTGGCTAATGTCAGCTAATTTTAGCAAACTTAAGATCGATATTGGTGTTTATACCACGGCCACAAAAATTCTCGATTCATTGATTTCTAGTAACTGGACAGTATAGTTGGACACCTGTGACTCAGTATTAAACTCTAGGTAATGACAGTGTTATTTGCCAATGTGTGTGGAGAGTTGTGAAACTGTATCTCTCTCTGTATGTGGATACTCAGATTTGGGAATGTGTTCAAAAATCTCTAAATGCGCATTAGATTTGTACAAGTGTAAAATAATCTAAAAATATATACTCAGCAAACTCAATGTTTTATTAATGAGAGCTATAGTGCAGAATCAAACTCCTGGGGTCGATAACTGCTTAATGAGTGTATACAGGTTGCTTTACTGTTTTATGAATTGCAATTTATGTGATAAGCATGTCTGAGGGGACACATTACATGTGTCCATCACCTGATGAGTGGACTTTTAAGTCCTAAACTGACTTCATATGTGAATCAAATACACAGAAGAACATTAATACCTGGCTTGTAAATGCACATGTTCAGGAAAAGTGTGTGTATATATCTTGTTGTACATGAAAGTGCAAAGCTGGGTGTGATGCGCTGAGGGACACAGATGCATGATGGTGGGGGATAATATGGCTTCCCGTGTATGGATGTCTCCATTCCAACTACTCGTCTTCCCATGGTGAACTATGGGTTGTTACTGTGAGGTAAGAATGTTATTCTATCTAATATTCATGCATGTATTTTTCTATCACATAAAGAAAACAAGAGATGCTCTTCTTTGAACTTTGCTTAATGTCTTTTCCTTTTGTCATCCTCAGCCTTTCTTTGTCTCTTTTTACAGCATCTCCTCTTTCTGATTCCTCTCACCCAGTACAAGCACGATCGCACCTTTTTTCACAATGCAAATACATGTGTGGTAGGTGTGAGGGAGGAAAGCTGTAATATAATATTCCTTCTCTGCATCTCCCTACTAAAACAAGAAAACCAATCTCTCTTCTCTCACATTTCCTGACATTTTTTCTGCTTTTGCATTCTCACTATTAATCTCTTCTGCTCACTTTCTCATTTCCCCCTTTTTTCTTCTGTCAGTCTGTAGCTCTCTACAAGTCTAAAAGGTGCATTCGCACACTTACCTAAGCATGTAAACTGCTGTCAACTTCAACCCACGCACACAAACACACACACACCTGCTTTTTGGGAAGCCTAATGACAGCAGTATATTGCTTTGAAGAGAATACATCTTGAGGAAAATGCACACACATACTGCATGCACACATATACAAGCTCATTAAATGTAATATGTATTTGACAGAGTCAGACGTCACATAGAGGAAAGTGAGGACAGTAAAAGAACCTCCTTGGCTTTGTACTTCCAGCAATTTTGGATCAATTGGATCAATTTTGGAAGTTGGCCAGCACCAAACGGCAGATATACAAAGTTAGCAACTTGCTGGTGAAGATAGTTTAATATATAGCAGCTTAAGCGGCAGATATTTTTCTTAGCAGTTGTTGGAGACCAAAAATGGTCTAAAAGGAGTGCGAATACAGATTTACATTTGTCAGGTGTTGAGAAACACGGCTCCAAATGAATGCTAATGTTGCTTTGTGTCTGCTGGGTGTGTAAATAGGCAACAGGGTAATATGTCAGAGGTGTCTGTCTTAAAGCTCTTCAAGTGGTAAACAAAAAGTTTTTAGGATTATGCTTAGTTTGGATTCAGGACTTGGTCAAGTTTGAAAATGAAAAAAATCTGGGGGTATGGCGTTAGCTTACCAGACCTCTGCAGCCCGCTCCCCTCATCTCTGCTAGAGATGTATTTTCAGGAACCTAATGGTGTCTAGTTTCTAGTAAAATTTCATGTTGCCAGGGTCAGCTAATGGCCCATGGGGTTCGTTTGGTGGCCATGTTAAATTGATGTGAAAAACACAGATTTTTATAACCCCTGGACCAGACAACATACAAAGACAAATTAACCCACTTTTTTTTACATAATTTTGACACCAGGAATCAAATGGAAAGGTCACTCACATAGCACAACCATTCTTTATTGGTTAAAACAGGCAAATAACAAATTTCATGGTCAGAGGGTTAACATTTTAAGATATTTATTGCAAAAGAAGGCTTGGACGTGGCCTGGAAACCAATATTTGATACCAGCTGAGACCTAATAGGCTTCACTAAACTGTAGACATAGGAGAGATGCATGATGGGAAACTCGCAGCATGAGCATGTATTAGGATATGTGTTAATCCATGGGTTGGTGTGTCTGTGTGTCGGTATGAAGCTGAGAATTTGGGGCTGCTTTGACCCATGCTGTACGAAGTGGAGTGACTCATCGTCTCTATAGTACACAACAGATGGAGCTCAGAGCTATTCAGATTCATATAATATCTCCCCAGCCACCCCTTCCTCCCACACTCTCCAGTGAGAGATCACTCCTGTTCATCCGCCACTGACTGACTCAAGTCAGTCCTCCTGTTTACAAAAATATAATTTCAAGTCTATAAATGTTTATGGGTATGAGAGACAAGAGAAGAAAGAGAGACACAGGGTGAGAAAGATCTGCTTCATCAAAGATCTTCAGATGTTGTTTGTGTTAATATATTACAGCCTTTTGCAGTGAAAGCCTTCATTTCCTGTCTCTTGCAAGCCCGCGGATCCTCTCCATTATATTGCCTTTCATCAGACCTCTTTGTGAAACGATGACTCATTAAATCATCATTCATCTTTGTGATCAAAGTGCCATGATTTTAGCCTCTGACACCACCAGCGTCACTTTTAAAGGAGGCTTTTAAACTAAATGCCGGACTTGACACCTCCGTGCTCCTGCGTTTCCCAGCATGAATCCATCTCTCCTCCATCCTGTGTGGAATATTACCATTTACTGTGCCTCCACTGACTTCAGAAAATTGAGAAGTACCCGCTTCTAGCCACTAGATGGTACTAGTGGATCACTGACATGGCAGCAGCTTTTGGAAACAGGAGATACCATGTACATGCTCCACTGTTCAGCAGACAAAAGCAGGGCAAATCATACCTAACCTTTTAAATGTGCTTGGCCGAGATGAACATTATACGGTTATGGAACGTAATCATGAGCTCCTGATCTGAGAATGTCGGAAATGAAAGCAGGCAGTAGTTTAGCAAATGGGAAAGCAGTGAGATGGAAAGCAGCATTAAAAAGGGGGAGTTTTAGAGGGATCACGCCTATTGTATGGAGAAGGGAAAAAATGATAAACAGAATTAGAGGCAGCAAAGAGGAAACTGAATGAGACACGGATAAACAATGCTCTGGGTATGCCGTCTGTCTGTGTGTGATACATTCTAAACTCCAAATCTGCGAAATGGAATACATGTGTTGTGCAGTTTTTCTCTGTGTGTGAATGTGTGTGTGTGTTCCAAGCAACACCTTCCCAGGCAGCCACATGCAGCTTGTACCTGATCATTCACGGCAGCAGGGTGATGCTCTGCCCGTATCCAGCTAAAGCAAATTGTAAATAAAAAAGTGTGCATCTTTCCCTCGGCTGCAACGCCACGCTGAAATCCGGCGTGATTGCTTCTTCGTCGAGGATACGGGCAAAAAAAGGCGAGGCAAAGGGATGACATTTGTTTTGTCAATGTGTTTGTGTGTGTGTGAATGGGTGAGAGGGGCTGAAGCAGCGTGAATTTGTATGTTTTTGTGCAAGTGAGAAAGTTGCGATGACTGACAGGGAGAGAAATGTGTGTGTGTGGTGTGGGAGGATATGCATTAGCATATGTAGCTCTGCGGTATAATAACACTTGAACTCCCTTGTGAATCCATGCCAGCTGCACAATCAGCCACTTCAACAAGACAATCAGTACCAACTCACAAACTCCCAGGAAGCTGAATATATATATATATATACATATATACATATATATACGAATAAATGTATACAACCGTCTAGAATGTATCCTTTACATTCACCTCTTGAAGAGATGTTAGCTGTGGCACTTTGGTAAAAATAACGGCATGATTTGGGGATTAGACAGGTCATCATTTACCCGAAGGCCTGAGTTTGATCCCTATGTGGGCCCAACTGTTGAAGTATCCTTCAGCAAGACACTAAAACCCTGCTGCTAACTGGCTGACCTGCACCTCAACCAGAGGGCAAAACACATTTCCCGGTCATATCAATTTACAAATTGCTAATTTACTGTTGTAACAGCTCATTAACCTGGAATTTATCACTAGCCTCGCATTAAGGACTCAGTAATGGGGAAAGAATGAAGCTGAGCAAACAGATTATAGTAATTTGCTTGATCATTTACTGGTAATTACTAATCTGTTTACTGGTGAAGAATGGATACTTTGCATCAAATAGCAGTTATGATAACTCAGCAGTCTACAAAGGTTTACAGCTTTATTATTCAAAAACCATACTGTCAGAAGACATATATAGCTGATTATTTAAATGAATGGGCTGTAAATGGATGTGTTACTGATTTCTTCCCTTTTAGAATGAATAAAATATATCAGAAAAGAGACTAAGAACGCCGGCATATTTCAATGTTCAGATAACTAAAGGAATTATTCAACTGCAGAGCATGCTACAGTACAATATTCCTTGTTTAGCTGCTGGGTGTTTTCAATAGTTTCCATCAGTGTTGCTCACAAGGATGCACTGCGGTTGGTAGAGGCTTTATGTGTGAATGTTGCTGACTGATGTGTCTCGCACCATCAGGAGGTCCGGTGTGTTTGCTGCAGGCCACATATGCTAAACGATCTTCTGAGCTCGGTGCTGCGCCTCCTGAACTGGTAGCGCAATGCTCAAAGTAAGAAATGATTTAAAGGCCCCTGAAAACAAAATTTTCAATCAGCTTCTGACTATGAACAATGGGACCCTACATCCTAACACACACTTTTCTGCCAAAATTAGAACAGTTTCTGTTATTTTACATAAAAAATATGGCTATTTTGTGTTTCTGCCTGGGCTCTTGTCACTGATTTGATCATGTAAAATGAGCTGACAGTTGTGGGGTTGTTGTCAGGCCACTTTCAATCAAATCCGATCAAACTATGGGGCGTCCTCTTGGCCTTAGTGGTTAGAGGCATACCATGCAGCTGCAATGTCCCCGGTTTGATTCCACCGAGGGTCTTTTGTTGCATTTCTTACAACTCTCTCACTCCCCAGATTTCCTGTCTGAATCTACATGGTCACTGTCTAATAAAGACAAAATGCCAAAAAACTAAAACCCAAACATATCTGATCAAACCACACCCACACAGTCCTGATCAAACAGATTAGCTGAGTTTTTGGGTTCTGAAGGTTAACTTTGGTTGTTGCTTATTTAAATAATGCATATTTAATGTTATAGAGAAATACTAAAGATTTGAGACCACATTTTCAGGGGCTTTAAATCTAAATCTTACAAGAATGGATGGTCTGCTATAGTATTTTAAAGGGGGGGCAGATGATTCAGGTAAGTTGAGCTGACAATTGCAATAAAGTGTCCTCAATTCACCTCCCCATACTGTGTTTCACCCTCCCTTTGGTTGCTCTCATTACAGTTTCCTATACGGGAGTTCTATTTTTGGAGCCACAGTCTGGCATTTAAGTACAGAACAAACCATAAAATGTATTTGTGAATATGGCTTTTCAGATAGGCATGTATTCAAAGTCCCTCTCAGATTTTACCATTTCATTCATACACTGTAAGGCAGCTGAAATACGGTGCGATTCTGTCATCATAGGAAAAGTGGTGTCCTATTTTCTCAGTGATGTTGACTTTTGGTTGAATCGCTTTCTAGCTATGATATGTTTCCACCCACCTGCTTTTATGACTATTTTAATACTAGGTGCAAAAAACTGAATGGAAATGCTAACAGTTTTTTTTTTTGCTCGGCTTAGGTAGAAAAGTTGGCATATCAGTAAAAAGAAGGTGCGATGAAGGCTGATGGAAAGGATTTTTCAAATAAATGTGTTAACAGTGATATTTTGAGACCTGTTCTGGCATGCATGAGTGAATGGATCGCAGAAAAAAAAATCTATTCCCCTTACTCAGGCATGGATCAACGGATAAAGAAGATGGAAAATATCTGGTCTTACATCATAGCCAGGAAACTACAAAACCTAAAGTTCTCTCAAATTTCAACATCCCTTTAATGCAACGATTCATCTGCAGCATTACCATGCCCCCCTACCCTTTTTACCTTTGCAGGCTTTCACAGTCAAGCCTAGATATCTTATTCTGCTTCATCCAATACACCTACGAGGCAGCTGTGTAGGTAGAGCGGGTCATCCATTGATCCCAGGGTTGGCAGTTCAATGAACCCTAAGTTACTCCTGATGGAGGCCAGCACCTTGCATGACGTCGTCGCCATCGGTGTGTGAATGGGTGAATGAGACCAATCTGTAGAAGTGCTTTGGGAACCGTTAAGGTTGAAAAGCACTATATAAGTGAAGTCCATTTACCATTTACATAACTAGACATGCAAACATACAGAGAAGTTATCAGCAGATGGAAAGCTTCATGTTTAAAGCAGTATGTGGCGCATGTGAGCAGATGCTGATTAGGGCTGCTGACCATGGCCTGACAGGCTCATTAGTGATATCTCTTTTATGGACGCTGACAGTAATGCTGTCTGTCTGTCAGTGTGTTCCTCTACATGTTCTCTGTACATGTTCATCACTTTCTTAACCTTTCACTTACTCTGTCTCCCCATCCTTCATGTATTACTGTCTCTAAGGTATTCACAGTTTTCCTAGCGAGGTCTACTGTACATGAATATCCCCTTAATTATCACAGTTTGAAGTGTTCCGTTTATGCATGGAAAAACCTCTTTAACTGACAACAACCTTAACCAAGCTATGAGACACCCAAGGTACCTGGGATGTTATAATATCCACTAAACATGTTTACGTTGGTTTTCACTGTCTGTGCAAGCTGAATCTTGAATAATAGAACCTTTTAGTGCCGACGTCATGATTACGTCACGCCATTAGCTGGAGGCACAACAAACGAAAACCTGGAGGCAAACACGAATCACCTCAGAGTAGTACACTACATAAGCTACCGAAAATGTCATCTTGCTGTGTTGTTGGGTGCCAGAATCGAAGGATTAATGGCTCCAAATTGAAATTATTTATTGCATATCTGCTGCCACTGCCAGTCAAAAAAATATCGAAGACAACTAACGTTATGGTTAAACGCGTTAAGACGAAAGGATTGGACTGAGGTGATCATCAAAAATGCTCGTGTTTGTAGCATACACTTGATATCAGGTAAGGCTAGATATAAGCATTTTAAGTATAAGTATGATCTGTTGTAGGTGTGGATAACGTTATGTGTCTAAAGGTCTGTCATGCCCACCTAATCAGAAATTGGCTAGTTGTATGGCCAGAGACAAAACATAGAGGAAACTGTTGTGTTGTCTCCCTTTCTACAATTGCCATAGTTGCAATGGTAATTGTAGAAAGGGTGAGGGAACTTCAACAGTGAGAAGGCGCATGTTGTGTGTCGTGTGTGTGTGTGTCGTCCACCCATTGAGTGAGCGTTTACGAGTGGGCCAATGTGGTCCCATTGGTCAATGTTAACTTTTTAAAGTAACACTCGCGGCCCCGGAGAATGAGTGACCGTACATATTCAGAGAAACTCGTATTTTCTTTAAAAAGCAAGCCAACAAAACTTGCTAGCTAGCGTTAGCTAACGTGTTCAGGGGATATTCTGCCTCCACCAAAGCTCCGCCCACAAAAAAACATAATGTTTACTAACAGAAAAGGGGTCTATAACCTTTAGGAAAATGATTACCTTGGCATTAGCATTAAGGATCTTGAGCTGTTAATGGTCTCCCCAGCAGTCTCGAATTGTCAGTGACAAAAATATTTTGTCAACATGGTCAAGAAACTTGCCACAGTTACCTTCGTCACAGAAACTGGCACTTTCCAGTGTAGAAGTGAGAAAATTTAGAGTGACAAGCTAAATAAATAATTATCAGGAGCAAACATGTCTGCTAGAAATTTCGTTATCCCACTAATATGCAGCAGCAAGTTTTTTTACGGAAGGGTTATGCTGCCCAGATAACGTTTTGTCAGATGTGCTACACACCCATCCACCACCAAAACCTCTACAGCCCTACTTTCTGCCATTCCACATAAATGGGAAACCAGTTTTGCATTGGTGCAACATGGCCAGTTGATGTAAATCATAAGCTGCAGAATTTTCCAGTATGAATGGAATTCTTAGAGATATTGGGCTGCAAAGTGAAGGTACACACAAAGTAAACATCATATCCTAAAAAAGGCTTTAACTGGAATGTAAGCCAGTATGCACCTCATTTGGGGATGTTAATGTTACTACTGTCATTGATGTTTAATTTACACCTCTTGTTTCTTACTTAACCCCGTCCCCGCTGGTTTCTCTGTCTTTGTCTGTAGTACCTCAGTTTCTGTCCCCCCCATCTGCTGTTCAACCTACTTCACAGTGGGTTTGTTGAGAGATCTTAGCCAAGAGGGATTTATCACTTTTTCCTCCTGGATGCTTCACAGTCAAACATTACACCACTGGCTCTTTTCTCTCGCAGATCTGTGAATTGTTGTGAGCTATAATGTTGAGCGGTATGAGCTCACCTGGTTCTAAAGACTGGAGTAATGTAGTGTAGCAAAATGTTTCTTAGCTGATGGTGGTCTCCAGTCTGTTTCTATTGCATTCCCTGAATGGGAGGAGTGCTAGGAGGCTTTAATGAACCTGAGATCCAGGAGAGAGGCAACTGAATAAGGTGTAACGACGTTAGAAACTGCTGGTGGTTGAGAAATAACATGAAGCATGACTGGAAGAGGCCAGGTTTGCGTCCATGAAATAGCGCTGCCTGAGACCTTACAAGCCTGAATATCTGTCACTGACTACCAAAGAACTCCTGTTTGACTGATGACCTTTTCTTTCTGCTTGCTTTTATACACAGGATCAGGAACTTCACACTTTGTCTGGATGTTTAATTCAAGAACTATAGTTTTACATTCTGTTTTACTGCATTTATATACATTTCACATTCTATATAGAGAGAACATGAGTTTTTATCTCCCTGCGTGTTCGTGTTTTTCTTTTATTCCGGGCTTTTAATTTGAAATGACACTGGAGCTGGCCATTAAATTACCATTTCTCCTTTACAAAGAGGTCAGAAGTAAAAACCCAAATGTGAATTTAAACACTTAGTACTCCATAATACAAAAAAAGCCTATTTCACGTTTCAGTTACACTTGCAAATAAGTATTTATACATTTAATGGCAGGTGGAAATGATGAAATGAAAAAAGTCAGAAAAACACTGGTCTATGAATTTAAATGTATATAGGCCTATAGCTATATACATATAACATAGGTCATGGAAGACTTTGAGGAAAGAAATGACAGTACTTTATTTTATTGATCCCAAAAAAAAACCTTACTATACTAAATATGAATAATTATAAAGTAAAACACATCCATGCCCCAAGAAAGCAATATAAAAGCCATTATTATGAACTAATAATGAGCATAGATTTTCATTACCTCCCACTTATCATTAACAAACTGAGAACACAGGAAATTGTTATTGTTGTGAAAATTGCTGCTGAAAAAGTGTTTGAGTTGGTGTGAAAAAGCCACAATACATTAGAGCACTCAAATAACTTCTGAATAAATGAACATTCAGATGACTGAAAAACAGCAACTGCTATTATGCCACAAATATATGCATATCTGATTTAATGCAGCAGTGCACCAAAAGAAAGAAACTAACAGGTAAAGAAAATCTCCATTGTAACAGAGATGCCTAAGCTTTTTGACATTGATAGCTTGTGACAAATAAAGCCTATTCTCAATGACAGTTTAGAAATCAGCATCTATTGCCTAGATATTATATCATCATGGTGTTTTACAGCAGGATATGTGAGAAAAAAGTAATCATGCAATCATGCATTAATGGAGAACCAATTTAAAGCCCTGCTGTCAGTAGGTCTGCATCACCTCAGGAAGTCTCCAGACTACATTCAGAAGTACTGTGAACAATTACCTATCAAACAGATCCAAAATGTTGCATTTTCACTCTACACAAACACACTGCTCTAACAGTGATTGCAGTGATGCTACTGATTGGCAGACTGTTCTACAAGTTTAAAGGGGGGCAGAACAAATAGGACAAAATGCGACAAGCAAATGTTCAGGATGATAAAACAGAGCATAAAAGACACTTTTAAACATTTAAAAAGTGTCATTTCTATAATGACTACATTTATGATGGTCACTTAATACATGTGGCTGATCTTTGCAGACTCTCTTAAAGGGATTATTTCCCTTTCACATTTGTAGGGTAGTTGTAGGGGAGTATAGTCTTAAGACTTATCCAGTGACAAGAGAAAGGTAAGTGAAAGACAATAAACTTTGGATCCAAAGCAGCTCTTATGGAAGAGAAGATATGATGACATAAAAAGGATTCAGATTTAAAGAAGAAGAGGAATAAAATGATATATGGACAGGCAAGTTCATGAAGGTGTCAATATAGTGATATTTTGCCATTTTATCTCTAAGAGAGAAGGCGGGATCTTTAAGTTGCACGCCATTGGGTGATAGCAGTGTTTTAAAGCCACATTAGGAAGTCTGAGGACTTCATTACCCACACATCATTTTTATTGATTTATATATTTTGGGATCAAAGTGACTAATAAGTACAAAAAGTCCACCCATCAAAGTCCGTCCAATAAAAGTGCTTGTTTTTGCCACTGACATGAAGAACAAGAAATCTCACTCAAGAGGAAGTCAGAGAAGGCTCTGAAATCTGAGTTGTTACAGGAAGATGACTGTGTTTCTGGTTAAACAAAAAGGATCTTACTCTTTAACAAAACACTTTGTCTCTGTAGGGATCCTTTCCATAATGTTGTCAGACACTTCGAATAACAGTCTGAGCCTGTCAGTGGCAGCACTTTTAATGGACATGCTTTTCACAGTTGAGCATAAGGATTACGTTGCAGCCCGCTCACGGATGCTGGTGGAGGCGATCTACTGGACCAATTCCAAAACTTTGTGTACCTACTAATCATTCTGACCCCACATTATGTGAAAATAGGGCCCAGGTTTTAAAATACTGGAATTACCCTTTAAAACTGCACTAATCAATGTTTTTCATATCAACAATGGATCAAATCACTATGTTATACTTAGCTAAAAAGCTGCTCTAGCAGCTAGAGAGCCAAATATTTTCCCTCAGGAGTTGGTGGAGATCAAAATAGACCAGGAAGGAGTGAATATTGGACTTAGAATCATCAGGTGGCGAGAAACACGACTCCAATCGAATGCTCATGTTGCCTTGCCATGTTGCTCATGCTGGATGTGTAAATAGGCAGTATTTGCTTATATTTTTCCCATATCGACTTTATAAGGTGTTTTCAGCTTATTCTGCTACCCCAAAGTGGCCAAAAAATATTTAATGCAACTTTAATATTTTCTTGTTACCGATAGGAGGGTTGAAGTGAATAATAATAATAATATTAAAATAAACTTTTTTTTATATAGAACTTTTATTAACAATGTTACAAAGTGATTTACAAAAGGAACAGCAATCCATGAAAATAACTTCTTTTCTTAAGCGACAAAAAGGAGGATGCATCATTATTTGTGAGTCCAGTTTTCTGCCGTTAACAACACAGTGTATTTTACTTTGATGTTCTGGATTTCTCATTCCTTTTATGCTTTCTCTCCAGTGACCTTACCCAGCACCATTAAAATAATATTAATTTAGGCAAATAAAGTGAATCTACAGTCTGTTTCAGTTAGAGACAGAGGGAACACACTTTTTATTACAGCTTTATTTGGTGATTGAAAGTAGTTGTGTGATTTTTTTCCCCCTAACAATTTTACCTCGTTAAAACTTTAAATTCAGCAACCACAAAAAACGTTGTAGCAACAGTTTTGTATGCTTAGTAGTCCAGTGTTTAGTCCTTTAACATCATTCCACTTTTCATGAAAGTGACAGACAGTGCTTGAATAACTGTGTGCTGCAGCTGGTGAAAGAAATGTCCACTCATCAGCAATCCACAAAAATTCTTTGACTGACAACAGAAGTACCACTTCTTCTCTTAAGTGACAAAAAGCCCAAGGTAGTGACAACTTATTTATGTTAATGATAGTTTTTAGGAGGCAGTTTAGTCCGATGCAACTCAGCAGAAGGTTCTGGTTCAATTTTCGATTAAAAAAAAAAAAAAAAATCCCATTCCCTTCCAACTTGAGGCCTATCACCTTGGACATGCTTACTACAGTGACTGCTCCAGAAATTACTCTCCATCAGGCTTGTTGGTGTGCCTCGTGGAGTTTCCACTTGCATGGGACACGCAAACACGCACACAACACTCACAGGAGAAAAAAATATCTCCAATGAAAGGTGAGGACCATAAAGGTCGATGATGCCACTGGGGATTTCTTTTTTTTCATACCGATAAAGATCAGTTTGAGCGTCTGAGGCTGTTATAATAAGATATAAGATGGTTGTAGGGGGACTTGTCTGCCAAAAATCTATCGCAGGGGCCATCCATTTTACCCTGCCAACTGGGAGTTACAGTGAAGACTTGCCAGCCAGCAAGCACGCACGCACACATACACATGCACACACAATATAATAAACGGTTTACACCTGGTTGTAGTTTCTCTGGGATCTACCAGTGTGGAGCTATGTATTGGGATATTTTTATGTGAAACCTTTCCTCCATTTTTTATCATCTACATATTTATTCTCCCACTGTTATTCTGCTGTGGGTGGCCATGCAGGTGCATTTGGGGCTAGGCCCTTATCTCTCCAAATGAGACTGGCAGCTGGCATTTTCTTCTCACAGAGATTACAGAGAGGCCGAGGGAGGGAAAGTTTTCTTCGCACTACTTTTATCGGACACGGCGCTGACCTTCACGGTGGGGGTCTAACACTGCGCCAACCACTAAACTCTCGCCTCATCCAAACAAGCTGAGGGAGGAATTGAAAACGGAGGAAAAAAAGTCGCGTGAAAGGCATCTGAAAGTTCTGCACCGTGGCGCCATCCAGATCAACCCCATATCAACCCCCCCGTTAATCTCAGACAGAGCCAGCACAAATGTCAAACAATATGGAACACTACAAAAACTATATTTCTGAGAAAGTGAGATAATTATATTATATTTAGATTTGAAATCTAGTCTGACTTGTTTTGAGAATAGATTGGATCAACTAGTGCTGACAAGGCAAGTGAAATTTACTTGTTATGTTTAGCTATACAAGGGACATGTCTGTTACAGATCATCCACTGTGCTTTTACACTTACTTTAAGTTCTGAAATTTCAAGACAAAAACATTGAATTCAAGTTTTAGTCTTTTGGCTTGCATGAGGGTATTATATTCTTAACTTGTTCTTGGGAAAAAATGTCTAATTTCAGCTTTAGTCTATTGATTCGCATAAGTTTATCTTTTCAACCTGTTACGTTCCATTGATTATAGTGCCTCAGATGGTTTACATTCAGTTATACAATTAACAAAACTGTAGTCTTAGAATAATCATAGAACAATCAGACCTAGCACCCTTCTCTGATGATGAAAATGAAATCAACCAGAATAGCACATATTGTACCTACAGTAGTAATAGCACATATTGTACATCTACAGCAGTGATTACAGATGTGCTGGGCTCAGACAAAATGATGCAGACAGTTCATGAGAAAGGACCAACTGTGAAGTAACTCCATAATTATTGGTCAAATGTGTCTACAGCTAGCTCTGTGAGACTGTACTTATATAAACGGTAACATCAGCATGCTAACATGCTCATAGTGGCAATGCTAACATACTTATGTTCAGCAGGTGTAATCTTTACCATGTTCTCCATCTCAGTTTAGTGTGTTAGCATGTTAACATTTGCTAATTACTTACTAAAGAGAAAGTACAGTGAGACTGATACTGAGACAGGTATTTAGTCAATTGAACTTTTGACCTGATGATGGCACTAGATGAAACGCCAGGGGAACATTAGTCATAGTCATTAGTCAAAGTCATTGAGATACATCCTCTGGGGACCTTGAATATCTGAACCTAATTTTGTCTCAATCCATCTAGTAGATGTTGAGATATTTCACTGGAGAAGTGAAAGCTTTGACCTGCTGGTGGCACTAGAGTAAAAGTCAGGGGAACACCAAAGTCATCGAGATTTATCCTGTGGTGACCATAAATGTCTGTACAGAATTTCATGGCTATCCATGAAGTGATGGACACACCAATAAACACTGCCATGGCTGGAGCCAGTGGATCCCAACTTGAAGGTCAAAACCCAGTTGTGCCAAATAGTATTCACTTTCTGCACTGGCAGCCAAAGTTGCATGTTTCAAGCAATAGAATGCTGATATCTAAAATGTTTTCACTTAAATTTGATTTGAGTTTTGCAGTGTAGCTTGAAATGGGTGGCATTAGACGAGTTGGCAAGGTGTGAAAAGAGCCAAGACAAAAGCGGGGGCTGAGGGGGAGTGCCGGCTGAAAATATTGAATTATGGAGTGCGTCATCTCCTGGCTTACATAGAGAAAACCTGTGTAAAGTTCACAACAGTGAGAGAGGAGAATCACTTTTATCCAGGGTGTGTTTCAATCACTTTTCATTACAGAGGCTCAGAGGCAGAAGCTTGCTGAAGGCTGTTGACTTGCTATAGGGTTGAACATTAAATCTCTCGCTGTGTAGGTACAATCAAAGCAACGAGAAAACACACCTCCCGGGGGAGCCCGCTTCTCCAGCAATTATCCTCCAACAACTTGTATCACCTCGCATATTGTACAAATTTAGAATAATGGATTCACTGTCTGTCACTGTTCATTTGTGCAAAGCCGGTATACAGCAAGTGAAGTCAACTGTTAAAGTTTATTGTAATTTATAGGTTCGACTGCAGACACATAATGTCTGCAACTTGATGTCAGTTTGTACAGTTCTAGTGCATATAGTGATGATCATGTGAGAACTTTCTATCTATAGTTTGATTTTTTTTTTTGCCCATCCTGTTAATTAACCACATAATTAAAAAAAACTTAGTGTATGTGCTCAGAACTTTTTCTATAAAAACATTATCAACAAAATTTCCAGAAAAAATGGTGACAAGCTTGGATGAGGTTGATGCAGCTGAACAGGTTCAATTCACATATTTCTTCTGCCATCTTGAAAAACTGTTCCTAATAACTAATATCAGAGCTTCCATGTGGATACGTCACTCACTATTGGTTAGAGCAAAACAAAACAAAATTCCTCCCCCCTCCCACACACACACTCTCCTCCACCACTACTCCCAAACACTGACAGTGTACTGTACTGTAGCTCTATTCTCTCTTCGTCTCCTCCATTTCCTCTCTACCACTTCCTAGTGATTATAAATAACCTGTGGAAGACATTTCAGAGAGTGCAGCCTTGCTGCAGGAGCTGTCCCAGCAAATGGAATATAATAACCCACCCCACGCCCCTCCACCCTCTCTGCGTGCTGCAGGTCCAATTGGTGCAGCAGGAAATATCAGTAATTAGGCAGAGAGAAGAGTCTCCCTGCAATTACTGTCTGATATCCGAGACATTCGTTAAGCTTGTTAGCGGGGACTGGTAGCTTCATTAGGACAGGACTGAGTGGTAGCAACAGCAATAAAGTTGATATATACCCACAATGCTGGTGACCTTTGTCGCACATCATACCCCATTCTCTTATTCTACTTTGTTTCCCATCTGCTCTTGATTTCATCAAATACAATTTCATACAGACACAGTAATAAACACAATCTTCAGAGAAAACAGATTTGTTTTTTGGTAGAAAATATAATTAGTGATAGGAAATATCAAGCTTCATTCACGTGATGATGAGTGTTGAGGAATCTGGGCCAGTACATAGTGGTATGTCATTGTCCAATGACAACCATGTATCTAATCCTAACTTTTCATGAAATAAGAAAAACAGCCTTGTTTTTAGCATCAATCCTTCAGTTTATCTGAAAACCTAAAAATGACCAAATACGGAGATACATGGTGTTCACTTGATGATAACGACACAGGAAGGCAAACTAAGAAGTGGAAGAAGTTTTCAATTTCTCTTCAATATACCTCAAGCTTTTCAGGAACCAAGAAAGCCAACCTTGTTTTTACCTTTACTGCCATGTTTTTCAGATATTCGAGATTGCTGAGTTCACGCCACCAATAAAATGAACAAATCTGTGCTGCTTCTAAACATTCCACTTCCTCCCACTGTACAAAAATGAAGCCAAAATATCCCGGATACGGGACATCATTTGGAGCCAGAGTCTGCGCAGTAGTGATCGAGATCCCGCCCACACACCCGCCTAAACCAATCCCGAGCACATTCACAGTTGTCAAACATGACGTCACACCCCCTTTTATAGCATCAAATAACTAATTAAAACCAAACTGATCAGAAAAACGAAAACTTGAACAAACGTCAGTGTGATAAGAGCTACCTAAAATGACAGAAACCATCTTTGGGAGAAATTTATTTGACGTGTACTTTGACTTTCAGTTTGGCCCATGTCCCATTCGCTAACATGGAGGGGGTGGGGTTTATAACCTATACTGCAGCCAGCCACCAGGGGGCGATTGAGATGTTTCGGCTTCACTTTTGGGGAGCTGTCATATATACAGTCTATGCTTTTAAATTAAACTATTAGATGGCCAAGGGGAAAACATTCACTGTTGGGTCCCTGGTGAGCCCCCCCATACTATACCCACCTTTTGTGCATTGTGCATGTACCCTGCCTCTGTTACATTCCTATTATGTCTAGTGAACACATAGGAACTTCATTATACTACTATGTTATTGTACCATAGTGGTGCAAATTCCAAACAAATGTGCAATTACAGTAATCAAATGACCAAAGTGACATACAGTGAGCCTGGAGCTTGGGGGCACTTCCCTGCATTAGCCAGTTGGAAATCCAGACTTGGAAAACAAGTACAGTATGTGGAGTTACAGTATTTTATAATTGCTTATGTTGCTTATGTTCATCACTGAATTGAAATCACTGTTGCCTTTTAAAATAAAACTTATTATGTCATTACCAAATAATGCCACCAAACCGTAACTAATTCTCATCAGAAGAGAGTCGGCAGTGGTCATTTCCTCAAGCTTATACAAAAGGCAATGAGACAAATGTGTGATTTATGCAGAAGTCCGTATTTGAAATGATGTAGATTAAGAATTACTTTTGAAAACTTTAATTTTGCTTATATTTTTGTTGTATAACTGTTAATATTGATAAAGGCAAAAGACAGCATTTTGTGTTTAAAGTTAAGAATCTAGTGAGTCAGTTTTGCTCTTTGCATTAAGAGTTTTGCACACTGAAACTTTGTTGTGGGAATTGAGCCAAAGCAACATACTGACCGGCTGAATTTCAGGTTCTGTATGTCTGCAAATGTTCTCCAGGAGTAAAAGTTGGAGAAAATCAGCATTTGTTATGGACTTTCTTCAGCCATCAAACTCAAAACTAAAGTATTTTTACTCCAGTGTTGACAAACCATCTGATTGCTTTCTAACAGGCTGAGAAACCCTGCACAACTCAAGTGTAACTGTCATATAATGACAGTCACTGTCAGTCCTACTATGGAGCTTAGACAGTCGATTCATGAGCAGAGGACAATATGTACTCCAGGAAGGAAAAGTCTGTGTGAAGACAAAGCCAGGAGTGAATAGTGAAGGCACAGTGCCTTTTAAATGACCACTGTTTGCAAGCACTGATTAAGTCTTTGAAAGTGTTTCAAACAAATGCAATCACAGAGTGTACAAACGAAAGTCCTGCAAAGGTTTGAAGAATTGAGGTGGTGACATTTTGTTTTATCAAGCAGTATGCAAATAGTCACAGGAGACACACTCCTTTGATTTAGCTCCTCTTAATTTTTTTTTCAGTTTATTTCATAGGTCTAAGCCAAAAAACAACAAAGAATCCAAGATGGCTAAGAATATCAATGTAGATAAAGACAAAAAGGGCATTTGTTTTCCTTCTATTGTGCCCATTATCTGCAAACAAAGCCTTGCACTTAGGACTAGTTGATGAGTTTTATGCCCTGCTATGCAGCAAACTTTTGTTTTACTTGTAAGTATTTAATAGTTATAAGCCTGCAGGTATGACGACTGTACGCAGCACAATGCAGAGGGTATCATCTGAAAAGTTAATTTGATACACCATCTGTCAGGGATATAGTTTTAGTTTATGTTGAGATAGAAAAGCACTATAGAAATGCAGTCCATCTACCATTAGTTTGGATTCCCTTATGAATTCTTCTTCTTTTTTTTAGGAAATGAAACATGCACTATTTTGGAAAAGAAAAGCTGTCAGCTCATGCCGTACAGCTCACGACAAGACCATCAGGAACTAGAAACTACTGGCTTTTACTTTTTCTCACTGATTGCAGAGGAAAGCACACACTCTTCCCAACAGTGCTGAGACCTCTACTTGTTTATAAGCCCACAGCATTACATGATGGAAGGTAATCATTTTTAAAAGTGTGAAAAGCATTCAGTCTTTCATGAAATCCAATGGCCTACACACCTGAAGACTTATTGAAAGCATTTACTGAAGCAGACTGCCTTATCCACATTATAACAGTGCCTTTAAAAATGAATTCCTGGTAGAAGACTGAACTTGGATAATTAGTGTCTCTCCTTGGGTGAGAATTTGGACATTTCTGTCTCATTTATGGTCACAGAGCCAGACTATGTCGTGATTTTTATTTTTAGGAGAACAGATCTCGCTGCAGTTTTTGATTCGAACAGCCTGCTCTGCGTTGCAGCGTTTTGTCAAACAGTATGTACAGCGACTGCAACAAGAAGCAAACACAGTTTCCAAAGCTCAAATGACACCTCTCAAATATATTGCAAGTAAACACTGCTGCAGTGCTCCGCATACAAATTCCCAAACAAAACACACCCGCACACATGTTCACGTCGAGCCTGTCTCTTTGCTTGCTCTCTCTTATACAACTAATTTGTCTATGATAATGTACAGATAGTTAATATGCAGAGGGCTTGGCAGCCAGGTTAGAGCAGCCCAAGTAGATCAATATACACGGACAAACACAAGCACATCTGTTTGTAATGCATCCATGTGTCATCATCAGTGACACTGTAGTATGCAGAAGTCTAAGACAATCAGCAGAGTGGTTAAAAATATTTTTTTATGAAGCTTTATGAATAAAAACTTTAAAAATTTTTTTCCTACATGTCAAGATTTGGTGTGGTTGAAGGATGGTTTTTGCTTTAATGAGGTCCATGGCTTAAAGACCCTAAAAACCTATATTCTCAAACAGCTTCTTATCATGAGAGACGGTGTCCTACATGAACACACTATTTTCTGCCAAACTTTGAACAGTTTTGGTTATTTTCACTCATTTCTTTACATTTTTCTCTGCGCTCTCCTTACTGATTTGAAGTGGGCGGTTCTCAGTCAGAAAAAGGTGGTGTCATATATTTCCGTGCACCAATCGGAATCTAGCAGTATCTCAATCAAAATCTGATGACAGCTGTGGGGTTGATTGCTTATGTTGCCAGGAACTGTCAATCAAATCTGATCAAGCCACAACCCGCACAGTGCTGGTGAAGCAGATTAGCTAACTTTTTGACTGTTAAAACTTTGAATAAATAATGTCTTTTTCCAAAATTTGACTTTGATTGTTGCATATTGGCTCATGAATATTTCATGTTAAAGAGAAATACTTAAGACTTTAAATCAAGTTTTCAGGGGATTTAAAGGATACTCACCTGTCCATATGTAGTGCACATTGAAAGGATTATTGGTCACTTTAATTATTCAATTCTTTTTCATGCAAAAATGCCTTCTAAGGTTAAGCCGAAGCTAAAGTTATAGTTAACTATGAAATTATCTCCCTGTGTTTTAACAGTGTTTCCTTGCTGAGCTGCAGTGGAAAGATAGTAACAAAAAAGACGGAATTTCGTACTAAAGAGGAATAACACAATTGTTTAAGATGTCCATTTAATTTGGCTAACTCACGATGCAAGGCTCTAGCTAGGATTTTAGAAGTACTGAGGTCATGACTCCCCCCTACACTCCCAGCACCATCCTTAGAAAATTCTGACCACAAACCAAAAGAAATTCAATTCAATGTTCAATTCAGTTTTATTTATATACAGTAGCCTCAATCATAATAAAATTATCTCAGGGCACTTTTTCATGTACAGCAGGTCTAGACCGAACTCTTTGGGAAGGTCTCTAAAGGTTTTATTTTTATTCACTTAACTGTTCGGTTATGCCTTTTGTAGGTTTCATTTCCAAATATTGAGGTGTAAATGGTGTTTCAAAGCCTTCTTCACACTACAAGGAACGCAGAAATACTAAAGTCTTTATTTATTCATTATTTTGGTTGATTTGAAAGTGCTTAGATTTAAACATAATGAGTCTACTCTAAAAATATTGGGATCATCTTGTAAAATAAAAAAAACTAGTTTTTAATAGTAGAATGTAAACTCCCCCAGGTTACTCAAACCACAAATAATATGAAAGAATAAAAATCTAATACTGAGGACATGTCCTTTGTTTCCTCAATTATGGCCCTCTCTCAATTTTTCTCAAACTACAATTAAACAATATGATATAATATTTAATTTTGGGAATATGTGCCTCAAAGGATGAACTAAAATAATGGGTTGAGTGCTTTTTGGAAACCTGTGAGCTGCATAAGGTGAAGGAAGGACATGTGGTTATATTTAACTGGTTGATTCATTACACACACTATTTTGTGAATTTTCAGGATTAATACTACACTTACAGTGACGGGCAACATCTGTAAAAGATACATACAGGTCAATGGAAAAAATGTTCCACTTTTAAAAGGCCACTTTTTGGAGAACATACTTGACATAAAGTATGTTTCTGCCTGGAGTTTAGGGTGTTTTAATGCAGCAATTAATGAAATATTGTGAGACGTGAGTAATCAGAGGACAGATGCTGGACTTCACCAAATTATCACAAAGATTACCACAAAAAAAGTAACACTTATGTCTAAATGTGGACTTATTTCTCATCTTTTTGGCAGTGTCCAGCCTCCGTCTCTGCAGACATGTTATTAGCAGCTATCACACAGTGTTAACTATGAAGGTGTCAAATCGCTGTTTTTAAATAATAACAAAAATCCATCACCAACACCTTTTCAACCAAGATTCATGTGCAATAAGGCTGACACTCAAACTCAAAATATCTTCATCTTGCAGACCCAGAAAAACTCTCCTCTCATTTATTTTATAATTAAATGCAAATGTCAAAATGTGTTATTTAAGAATAATTATTCAGCGGCTGAAATGATTCATTTTGACTAGATTTTTGGCAGATAAAATATGTCTTTCCTTCAGTCACTGGATGCCTTAATTTACTGAGCTCATAAAGAGGATTTCATTAACCTTTATCCACTCAAATATTTCACAAACAGGTTGAAATATTCAGATGTAATGGCAGATCTTTGACTGCCTTTAAAGAAAATAAGTTTTATAGGATTCAGTTGCAAACAAAAATTGTTTGATGAGAACAGTGTGCAGGCTTTAATGCACGTGGAGGTTCATGTGGTTCCCACTTCCATCCTTCATGTCCCAACTAACCAGGAGTAGGAGTCACTTGTGCAGCAACAATGATCCCTCACCGGCTTCCCGCTCACATTCACTGCCAGTTGTTTTTACTGCTTTCACACTTCCAAGCTAAAAGTAGTAAGGAAGTAAACCAGAGATGATATGATATTGAGATGATGATAAGATAATATTTAGACATTAAATGTGCTCTGAAGGCATCTGGACTATTGTGATATATAGTGGGAGAAGGAAACAGGAGAAAAAGAGTTTAACTACTCGTGGCAAACATTTCTCACTGCTTTGAACTGCATCGTCATCATCCTGAAGCAATATTTCATGCTGAGAAAGTAGGTGTGATGTGAGGCCAGAAACAGGTTCTTGTTAGCATTGCAATGTTTTTTGTCTATTTGACGATTTGGTCAACAGCCCTATTCAAATGCTTGAATCAGTCTGGTTAGAGAACACTGTTAGCTCTCTCACATTACCAACACAGTACTTCAGTGTGTGTGGTGCCAAATGATTAACTGAGCCAAGTGATTCAATTTCAGTTACTTCCTGGTTTAAACAACATAATTGACTGACTGTAGTCAAATAATTTGAATTATGCAATGCTCAGCTTTGTGCTGTTTGGATTTTCTGAAATTAGTCGTTTCCAGAATAAAGTTTTTAAATAGCCTTGCAAGCCAGGTGAGTTTGCCTTCCTCCAGCCTTCCTAGGACACAAGCCACAACAGAGCCGGTTTGACAAAGTCAGGCACAAATTGGACAGACAGTCACAGTTTTAGAAGCATGTCCACATGGGCGACATAAACAAACCCAGCAGAAACATAAAAATAATGGTGGCGAGGGCACACAATCTGTTTAATATATTCTGTTTTATAAAGGATACATATGTGGAATCAAAATAACTACACTGAGGGCAACGGTGGCAAAGATATCTTCACTTCTTAGTGAGAAATAACTGAACACGCAGCTATTTACAAGAAAATATCATTGCAGTCTGTGTGGATAGAGTTCACATTACATACAACAGTGAATGTAACTCTCTTATGTAATAACCAGATAAATGACAATGAAGTGTGTATTATGTGTATATATGGTATATTTGTATGTGGTGGGTCATGTTGTACTGCTCAAAAAAGGTCAACCAAGGCCAAAACCACAATTTGTGAAAAAAAAAAACCCCATTAAAATGAAATAAAACTTGGTTATACTATACAGATTTTGTACCCAACACTTCCACTGGAACATTTAGAGGGGATCTTGTAATGTTTCAATGTACATATGGGGACCTGACTGTTGATTGTTTGGGACAGAAAAATTGTGAGCATAGCTTTTAATGCCTTATCCCCCCATTCTCTTTGCAATGTGCAGTTTTTCTATGCTGGAATATTACCTGGCTCCAGCTCTGCTGCCCTTCATCATGGTCTTTAATCCCAACTGTCCCCAGTGGAGCTGCTCAGTGGCCATCAGTGGAACACTGCGCTGCCAAGTGTGAATTTGATGAGAGTACCCTGGCATCTGGGAGAGGTTTATTGAGCATGCACGCCTGACTTGAAATTCACTCGTGTACTTGAGGAGAACCTGCATCCATCAAGCCACTTGTAAACATCGCTGAACGGTGGCAGTGCATGCTGGGTTTTCATGGCACAAATTAGGGCCTCTTGAGAAAATGAGAGCAGACATTGTGGCGACTCAGTTGAACCACCTCAGTTTTCAGCGCTCCCTTCCGCATGGCTGGGGATGCCCATGAATGGTTCCATGAACATGGCCTCTCCAGTAACATGACGTGAATCCAACTGAGCATCTGTGAGGTGAGATAGAAAAGAGGTACTCCAAGTAGAGATGCACCAAAAGCTGGGCTGGCTGGTATAGTGGAGAACACCTGAATAAACATGGGCTAATATGCCTGTTAAAGGCTGATGAAACCCGCTAGAGTCCATGCCTCAACTCACAAAAGCTGCCCTACCAGCCAACAGGATGGAACTCAATCTTAGGCAGTTTGTGTGGAGTCTACATGTCTTCATATTTCATCACATACGGTCATCTGTATTTATTTGCCATATTTCCCTGGACTAGCTGTCAAACTTTTATCAAATTCCATATGTTTCTCCCTCTGCAGTATATCTATTTTTCAAGGTGTCCACTTTTGTAATGCGTGAAATTTCCTTGCTGTCGCTATCAGCTGTAAACCACTTTTGGCTGGGACAGGAGCAAGAGGCTCTGGGGTTATCTTGAGCACACACACACACACACACACACACATTTACACACACACACGTGGTTGGCAGCCAGGCCAGGAGTGAGTGACTATAGCTGTTATCTCAGACACATCTCCAGACAGCGGTTATCCAAATCTGTGCACTCTGCTTGGCACAGCACACCACCCCAAGACTTTTAGACACACTAGTCTGGACAGATGGGGTAGAGGGAGGCAGAAGAAAAGAGAGAGAGAGTCAGTTTAGATGCATTACCAAAAAGAGATGGATGGAACGAAGGTGGAGAGCGAGAAATTGTAAAGGAGAGGGGTGAGAGGGGGCGAGAGAGGGAGAGTCAAACCATTTAGATGTGCCATGATGGAGAGAAAGAGAGAGCCAGGACAAACGAAAGGAAATGATGAAACTGATATGGGAGATGGGGGAGCACATAAAAAACAAGCAGAGAGGACCAGAGAGATGATGCCCTCTCTGTATTAAGCTGCTCTATGTCCGGAAATTGGCCACTGACCCAATGCTCACTGACCATGAAACAAGCCATGAAACTGTCTGTCACAACATCCTCCTTAACAAGTCATCCAGTCTAGAGCCGAGTCCTAAACTCTTGATTTACCAAACACAAGTGATAAAGGAGACATTTGAATTACATATTACCATTTTTCCCCACTTGTTCTGGAGGTTTGGTGTCAGTATGTTGAAGTAAAGCAGATGGGTACATTTCTGAGTTTTGTGGAGCTGTACATACAAAAGATGTAATGCACAAAGACTTTCTCATCTCATGTTGGGAGACAAAAATGATAAAACGATAAAGAGGATTGCACATTCTAAAGAGGTATTGCAAAGTGTCAAGTTTTTTGTTTGTCAATATTGTATTTACCTATTTTATGTTACATTGCATCTTAAATAATTTCTGTCTATAATTGAGTCCTAAAAACTTTATTCTCTTAAAACAAATTAAATAAAAACCGTGCCTGACAGTGCATTATGAAAATATTTTACACTGTTCAATAAAAATCAATTTGTTTCAGTTTTATAGCAATACGACAGAAATGTCATTATAAGGAGATTTTTTGCAGTGCATATTGTAACATGCATTAACCCAATGCTGCAAAATGTTCTCTTATAAGAGCCATGCTCTACAAAAATGTTTGAAAACACAGGAAGAATAAAAATGACATTTTATTGACAATTTTCAAACGCAGCATACCACAGAAGTTACACAAATCTGGCTTCTTTCTAGTCTCAAATACTAAGACTGTGTTCTTGCATTGTGGCAGCATATGTGATGTCAACACTAAAAAAGGAAACTGGAGGAGAAGCTTGTAATTACTGTCTCCTTTTACATTGTATGGCAGCACAGCTGATGTACAGTATATGGTACATGCAAAAAAAACCATAATGTGGTCGCAGGTGGCTGCAGTTGTGAAACATCACTGCAGTAAGACAGCTACAAACAGCTTGCTACTGTAAAAACAAAGATGATAAGGTTTCTAAAGGCTAGCACAACAGCAAATAACACATCTGGACAGGTGTGTGCACAGAACTTGAAGCATGCTTTGTGCAATTCTAATGCATACTTTTTAAATGCACTGTTGTCACTACAGATGGGGAACACATGTGGGTCATTACGAATGAATGAGCTTCCAGCTTAAGCCGACAGACTGACATAGTTGGTGTGGACAAGGTGTGAGGCAGGAGAGGACAAGCAGAGAGTGGCTACTGATTTGGCCCTGCAGAAAGTTTGGTTACCGTAGCTTTGTGCAGTGTGCCAGTGTGAATGGTTGGCTGAGGTGTCAATCTCCACATTTTGACACTTGGTTTGACTATTGTCTAATTTTGTCATTTTCTTTTTCATTTTATAAGTTGTATTTGCGGTGTGCCTTGCGGTGAAAAGTCCTCCCATTCATTTCAATGTGGGTAGTGCATTTAGGCTGCAGCGATGGGAACCGCGAGGGATGGCGAAAAAAAATGCAGCGCCCCTGCGGCAAAAAAGTTCAGAATCACCTTGTTGAGAAACGCAACTGGACGTCAAGTTGTGGTGGCCAATCACGTAATCCGCCGATCATCCCAGTTGTGTCCTCGCTTGGTTTATTCCGTAGCTTCGACATCTGCGTCCGGCTTGCAGTCTATGCTGCAAAATAGCGAAACCAAGAAGCTTCCCTTGGTTTGTGTCCATTTGTTTGAGTTTGCAGACAGGAAATGGAGGACAAGGCCCGGGCTGGAGGTTAAAGTTCTTCTTCTTCTTAAAGTTCTTCTTTTGTTGTTTAATGGCGGTTGGAAAACTGCTTTTAGATGCATAGAGACAGAGCGCAACGCGTCATACTCTGAAAGCCACGCCCACCGGAGGGGAAAACAATCAGCGCCACAATATGCAACCAAGGGCTGAAACGCTAACAAAATGCCTGTAGCTAGCTAAAAACATTAGATTTCAGCATGTCAGAGGATTATTTTCAGTGTCCCTTCTCAAGCTAAGCTACTATAGTTAGCTAAGGCGCTTAGCTTTCTGATTTATCCACATTCCACTACACAAGTTGCATACTGTCAAAATGCTTTAGCTTAACTTACAGCTATATAGTTAGCCTGAAACTGACATTTGGATATTTGACTGAGCAATGACAAAATGCTTGCTGCACACGTAGCTGCATACTGAGTGTCAGGATCCCACAGTGTTCCCGTTCTTCCTGCTGATGCCTCACGTCTGGATCCACTTTTGTCTTCTTAAAGACTCAGTTTTTGGGTTCAGCAGCTTATAAAAACTTAGTTCTGGGTTCTTTACCCAGTTGGTAGTGCATCCCACTACACAGCAGCTTTTAGGCATGTTTCTGTTGTTTGCTAGCAGACCGAAGTGACAAGGAGGAACCTTCACGCCATACAAAGTCAATGGATAATTGTTTTCCCCTCTGGTGTGGGCGGGACTTAATTGCGCTCCGTCTCTATTACCGCCACCTTCTGGATTGGGGGGTTAAAGTTCACAACATGACGTCTCACAAATGGGCCATGCAGTGACACTCCCACACCACAGCACAACCCTGTGCAAATCGCCGCAGCCCCTGATTTGGTCTGAACGCGGCCTAAGGACAGAAGGATATTGTTATGTTGTTCATATTGTAAAAGCCCTCTGTGACTTTGGTTTAAATAAATGAAACTGACTTGACTTGATTATATTATGACAAGGCTTACAAAATTCTGGAAAAATTCTGGAACTCTCAACACAACCTTCTCTGGCGAGGGCCGAAACTCAAGATGTTCAGCGGGTATGAGTGAATCCAAGTATCTCCTTACAGAGTATTCTGATCTCTCCACCATTCATGGACTTGTCTGTCCATTTTTCAAGAGAGCCAAAAACCCTAACTGTCCTTTCAAACGTCCATCAAGTGGCGTGTCAGTCTGTCCTCTCAACAATACAATTCTTTTTGTCTGAATGTTTGTCCATTCAAAGGCATAAAACTTCAGCTACCCTCCTTCTTCTTACATTTTGTTAAACTATAGTCTTTTGTTGTTGTTGTCTCATTAGTGATAGTGACTCTCTTTCATTCCTCCTCTTCTTGACTTTACATCTCTGCCATGTCTTTCAATGGATTGTTTTCCAGTCTTTCTTTTCCATCTCGCCATCGTTGCATGACCTCTCTCTTGTCTCTCTTCCTCCAAAATCATTGTCTCTCTCTCTCTTACACACACACACACACACACACACACACACACACACACACACACACACACACTTGTGCAGACATGAAAGCCTCAAAGACAGAGATTTATAATACATCTGGAGGAGTTGGTCAGAAACTTTCCACTTTGCCAAAGCGGAGCAGATGGATGCTGGAAATATGGCACACGAACACACATGTGTAAGTAAAGTGCATCTTCAAGCCTAGTCACACACACACACACACACACACACACACACACCTCACATAGTAGTAATGATGCGACTGTCACTCTGGTTCAGTATGGAAGGAGAAGAGCTATGCCGGCTGACAGACACTCTTCAGAGCCCTGCTGGAGATGACTGGGCTCTCTGACACCTGCAGCCTGAGTGTGTGTGTGTGTGTGTGTGTGTGCACATGAGTGTGTGAGAGAAGAGAAAGAGTAAGTGACAAAGAGTGAGAGAAACATTCAAGTGCATATGTGAATTCAGTATATCTTTATGTTTATTTATACACATGCACTATATATGCACATGTATATGTTGACACTTTCTTATACTGTCTTATCTTGCCAGCACTTCTCCTCCCATTGTCAGAGTAGATAGACAATGAAGATCTGAGTTGCACACACACACACACACACACACACACACAGACACACGCACACAAGACAGAAACCAGAAGGTAGAGTACATGCTTGGACTTCTGAAATCCATTTTCGGTTTTCATCTTCTTCTCCTTCCGATCATCTATCTATCCTGTCACCATCACTCACCGAAACTCCACTCACTGATTTACTTCACAGTCCCCGTGGGACTGAGCATAGGTGTGTGTCTATGAGTATATTTGAGGATGAGAAATGGATTTCTGTGTGCATGTGTGGGTGAGTGTGAAAGAAAATAAAATCCTGTATGTGCAAGTAAGCTAGTGTGTGTGCATCTGTGCTGCCAACATCTTTTTGTATGCATGCGTGCACTAATCACCATACTGTAGGCTGATGAATTTTTGATTACACATTTTGTGTGTATGTGTGTGTGTGTGTCTTTCAAGGACATGAAAGGCGAACATCATATGGAAGCGGGGCTGTCAGTCGCAGGCTGGCGTCACTTCTCTCGCTTTCAGACAGGTTGGGTGTGGAGTGATGAAATGAATTCTGGGTAGTTTAACGGTTGCTTCCTGACCAGAGTGAGTCACAGCATAGTGTGCCGGTGACCCAGAAGGAGGAGTGCAGGCACGCATACAGATGTGTGGCCACACACACAATTTTGTATATGGGTTCTTAGGAGGACCTTCCATTGGGTATACTAATCCTCAAGCCTCTACTCCTAACCTAAGGGTCTCCTTAAATGTCAAGCTATAACCCTAACCCCAACCCAAATATTAACCTCACTGTTATCTTAACCGTACCATTTTATAAAAGCCTCATGAAAAAAGGGGTTCTGGTTCAAATACACTCGCTTTGAACATCTAAAACTTAATGCTGCTCACAAAGAAGTACAGCATCAAATCTGCAGATGAACAAACACACAAAAGTTCCCATTATGTTTTCTCATTGGTTATTAAGCTAACAATCCCTTGGATACAAACAACTTGAAAAACTGTAAGCTACATAAATTCCTCTCTTTGTTACACTACAGTATCCAATCTATTCCATACTACAGTATGTGAGTTGTATCCTTGAGGTCCATAAACCATTTGCAAAGCTGTGTTTTTTTTTTACATTTTGAATCCTGCATTGTTTCCATCCATATTTACTAGCTTGCAGTCTTCTTCGGGTAGCTCTCTCTTTTTTCACCATACAGCTATAGCCTTTTTCAACAGTTTCGGCAGGAACCTTTTGGAACTCAGACGCTTAATGCACATTTTGCCTGCAGGAATATTGGTTTTAGTTCCTGAGCCTTGGTTTCTGCCCCCCAAAAGGTCTATTATCTACTATCAAGTCTGCAGTAGTGACTGTTGCTTACAACACAAGCTTAAGAACAGCCACTTATATCTAAATCCAGCCTTTTTAGCTATGATAAAGCATCATTTTCAACTATGTGTTGTTATGAAAAATAACATACATTTAAATTACAACCACACACTGCACCATATGAATAGGATGAGTCTCCCTTTTTTTGAGGGAAGGTCTGCTAATTATTTTGTGTTTTGAAAGACTTTAATTGAAACATGTAGAATAGGTTCACTTCATTTAAAAAAAATAAGAGTGAAAAAATTCTGATACAGAATGAGACTGAATATAGAGATTTTTGCAGACTGCTTTGATGCTTGCTGGGGTGCCATATTTTAAAATGGCAAACCCATTATTAAAGAAACCTGCAGCAAGGTGTCCATTCAAGTCTGCTACAAATTTTAGCCCCTGAGTGATTAAGCTAAGCATACGTGTTATAGTCTGTGCCCAAAGTAATGACATCTCAGTGGCAGTCTGGAACAGACAGTCCCTCTGGGGCTCAGAGATAAGCCTCTGGGTGTATGAGAGATCATCAGTCCCAAAGGTTAACCAGGAGGGTAATAAAAGCTTTGTTATTTGGATCATGCAGGGAGGGCACCAACCACCAAAGTGCAGTCAGACAGAGAGCTGCAATAGGTTAGAGAAAGGCTCCTACAGGGTGTGTCCAGACAGGAGAGGGATACCAGTTGTTTTCCTAGATCTCTAATAGAGAGTGATGCTTTTATTGTTTGAAATGCCTTCGTCTATACAATTATTATATGATTATTCCATCAAATGTGGCATGCTTGCTCATTATGTTGCCTGTTTACATCAACCAGGACTTGGCTGTTATTTTCTCACCCCTACCATATTTTGTGATTACATCGTTTGTGGGAGTGACCTGTATATTTTGGGGAGAGTAAACATTTCACGCTTATCTGTGGTCAGGTTAATCGGGAGAAATAAAGTGAGGGGAAGTCAGCCTGTAAATCCAAAGTGGATGTTTGAGGGACAAGTGTATGTGCCCTGTCTCTTTAGAAAAGAAGCTACTTTAAGGATGATTCCAGTTCAGTACAAACTGGGTGGGGGAGCCAAGTTACATTTATATATGTTTTAGTTCGCAGTCTGTATTTTTTTTAATGAGATTTTATTCAATAAGTTAATTCACAATAATGTGTTAAAAGTCACTTAATAATCATTTGATTTAATTCATGTTGATGCAAGCATGATATTTTGTAAAATGCAACACTATGTAAGCTTTCTGTTATAACAGTGATGTAGGTTACAGTTGCTTTAAGAGAAACAGGTCTCTTGTGCTCATCGAGGTGAATTCATCAGAACATTTTTGTTCAGTTGAGGCTCAAGTAACCGAGCCACACGGTTTTCTTACTGTAGTACAGCGTGCTGATTAGGAGAACTTAACTTTGAATACTCCTGTAAGAAGACACTACAAAATTGTGAAATAAAAATACTTAGTTTTATTCTTTTTTACATCGGAGTCCTGTGGAAGTTCCTCCTTCTCAAGTTAAAGCACACGAGTTAAGTCAAGGCAATCGTTCAACTTCAACCCCCCCACATTGGGTCTTATTTGAGTAGTTTTGGCCATTACGTCCTTTGGTTACGGTAATATTCTAATGATAATCTTCACCAAAATTACTGAAATTTGCTGAGATCTGGGAACCCAGCAATTTTGCTACAAAAAGTCAGATGGGGCAAAGAACACACGCATTCAGACAGTGAGGTTGTAAGAAAACCAGCAGTTTAGCCAGATAATCCAATCCACTTTATTTAGAGGTAAACCCAAAAGTGAGAGCACCTGAAATTTCAGTAAAAAACCCTCATTGCACAGGAAAACTGTGAGCAGGCACAACTGCAGTAACTACAGTGGGTTAGAGGTGAAACAATTCATTGATTAGTTGAGACTGTCCTCCTCCTCAGTCGCTTCAGCAACAGCCCCAAAACGGCATAATTTTATGTTCAAGTGACAAAGTCCTCTAACATCCGTAGTAATTATGACTCTTGCCTGTCTGGAGCAAAGGAGGAAGTCAGGTGACGTTGTTACAGAGTCCACGTAGGGAGGAGGTTGCGGTGAATGGATGGGTCAACAAATCATCTGACTTTAACATGAGAGACCGCGGTTCGTTTCCCGTTTTTAAAAGCATGACCACCATCATTCCTAACCGTAACAAAATATTTATTGTTGTAACCATAATGACAAAGGTTCCCTAAACAAGTACTCATTTTAACCCAAACCATGATCTTTCCCTGAACCTAAGTCGCTTTTGCCTAAACCTAACCAAACCTTAACCATAGATCATCATAAAACAGATGAATTTTTCAACAGTGATTTGTAACTGATTTAGAAGGCACAGACAAATGATGTCGTCCTGTTGATAGATCAGAAAATGCTTCTATGTGTCGTTCTAGAGGGCATGGACAAACAACGTATTTTGTCATTTAATATAGACTTAATATGAATCATCATCAATCAATCGTTTGAACAATTTTTCCAGCAACTTCAAAATTTACTGGTTCCAGCTTCTCAAATGTGAATATTTTCTGGTTATCTTTGTCTTCTATGATAGTAAACTCAATATCTTTGGGTCTTATGACCCTTTTAGACTCAACACGATTTGACCTGCGCTTGCCGCTGGGTTCAGCGCACATCTGACCAGGTGTTCGGGATTTTGCTGTTGCCACCTACTTGGTTTGAAACATGTTTCCAAGATAGGGCTTTCCTCCCGAGGTCTTGATACAAGCGTGAACTTGTGTTGTACAATTCAGGGAATTCAGACACACACAATATTAGCTTTTCCTCCATTTTGCCTTCCGTGCCTGACTGGCTGCCTTGTTTCTATTGGCCACGCGGATATTGGTCACAGCGCCCAAAGTTCAACCTAGTTGGGTGAGCCGCCACACGCTCGATGCAGCGAAAAGCTGTAGTGGCGCAGCAAGCCATTGGAAATAACGCATTTCAGAGCGCAGTGGTGTCGTCGTTGCATTGTGTCTGAAAGGACTTTTAGACCGTTGGTCGGCCAAAACAAGACATTTTAAGTCTTGTAATCTTAATATGGGCATTTTTTGGTATATTTGCTGACATTCTATAGTTCAAACGATTAAGCAATTAATTGACATTAATTGAGAATGAAAATAATCTTTAGTGTTGTTTGTTGCCTTACAGAAGTTCAAAGTTGAACCAGGAAGTTGGTCTGTAACCTGTGATGGGTTTCTTCATTTTATAGCCTCACCTGTTTTCTCTTTCAAATAAGTTTGGCTAAACTGTTTTCTTTTATAAACGTTTTAAAAACATCTGACTATTTGTGTTTCTTGCCCTGTTAGGTTTCCTTTACCAGTATCTTTGTGTTTCCAGATCTCAGCCATTAACTTGTTGAGTACGATAATATACTTACTGAAAGGTCAGACCTAGAGGATGTAATAATAGTTATTCTATTATGTATTCTGTCTAGTCTTGTATTGAGTTATATGTATGTTAGTGTTAGTGATGTGTACTGTTGGCCTGATGCTATATTTACATTATAGTAAACTTTAAATGTTAAGTGTTACTGCATATATTAAATCACACATATAATTTGCGTCAATATATGCAAATGGTTTTGCTTTGGGTGTGTGTGCAGAAAGGCAGATGTAAATATGTGAGGTTTGATGTGAGTGTTTTTCCCTCAGCATTTTTGTGAAAGGGTTTATTAAATAAGATCTCAGTATTCAACACTAAACCATACATACAAGCCCTCTCCCTCTGTGACCAGTAAAGGTCACTGCCATCTAACTAAACAACAGTTATGTTCACCAAAGGTCACCTATTTGCTGTGTACATAAGTGCATGATTAAAAGGTCCCTGATTTGAACGTATTAGAATTTACTTTTGAAATGAAGAGACCATGGAAGGTTATCACCACAGCAACCCTGTCATTTAGCATACATGCCTTTTTGTAAATGTCAGAGCTAACAGTTCTGACAACTGATTCCCGGGCATTTCCATCAGTGGGTAGCGAGCTGACCTCCTTCAACCCCACGGTTCACGCTTTTTGTTCCAGACCTTTTGAAGTGTGAAAATTGACTAATGCCTAACGGTGTACAAAAGAATCTCCTATGCCACCCACACATGTGCCAAATGCAGAACAGATTTTTAGAGGACAGGATTACTCCGATTGTTCAGATTTAACCTTTCATCTGCCCGGGGAAGTTTGACTGCGCAACCTTGCTGTGTTTCAGCAGCCCAGCTATTCACACTTATTCACAGGTGGGAGCTCACCATTACAGACACCATCTTCTGCCACTGGACAGAGCCACGGAGAATAATTGCCTCCCTCAAAGGTGCCCCAGCAGTATTTCTAAAGGGAACACTCCTTCTAGCAGTTCTACAATTTCCAATTCATACTCCATTCTATAACTTCTGTAACGATTAGTGGATTTCAAGTGGAGACCGTTTGATCTTATTTCTCAAGCCCTCAAAGATACATTTTTCCCCAATATCCTTCCGGGCCAAATCTTGAAATGATGTACAGTGAAAAATGGAACTTTAGGAATTCAGAATAAGACTGAATGGAAATCATATAACTCTGTTCTGGGATTTTGGCAACTGCATGGTCAGTCACAGTTGTCCAAATTTGTCATTTGCCTCAGTACATTTATAGCCATTTGAAAGCCATTTGAGGGAAGGTCTTTCATCAAACAGGGGAGAAATCCTAACAGCTTCCTATCCTGATTCCCACCCACTGATCTGTCCAAACAGATTTAGCAGCTGGAAAGTGTCTTCTGACACCTGTCTTCCAGAAGGTCAGCTCATTCACTGTACTGTATGGTTCTGTCACTGTACAGCAAGAGAGTTCAGAAGTGACTGATTTGTCTTTGGAGCAATTTCCTTTCGACTTGACTTTGACTTAGTCAGTTCATGCGTCCTGGGTGGATCAGATAGCTATCAGATACCAAAAAAGCCAAACGTAAATGCATCCAAGACGCATTTGAGTGCTCAAAAAATGTTTGAGAGACATTTCCATCCAAATGTATCGCAA
This sequence comes from Maccullochella peelii, assembly GCA_002120245.1. Taxonomy (NCBI): domain Eukaryota; kingdom Metazoa; phylum Chordata; class Actinopteri; order Centrarchiformes; family Percichthyidae; genus Maccullochella; species Maccullochella peelii. The sequence continues at coordinate 62,802 of LKNJ01001921.1, forward strand.
ATTTTAACAGGACTTTGCAAAAATCTGGAAAAGAAAATGCAAATGAATGCCTGTTTCCATCCACTGTCGTTATGCGACTATTAGGAGCTGATTCAACAAGATAAGCAGTAGATGATGTTATTACAAGAATGCCAGTTGAACTACATAATAGTGAAAAACAATGTAGGAAAGATGGGAATATGGCATTTCAGATTAATTGATGTATTAATGTGAGGAATGTTACAGTCTCCTTGTCACTCCACACAGATCTGATGGTTTATTCGTCATGGTTTATTCGCGAAGTCTGTTTCCATTGCACTGTGTCGCATTTTGCTTTTATCGATGCAGCAACTTTTCCACCTCAGCCACCTATTGCCAGATGTTGAAAAAGCCTTAATGTCCCCATCTCTGCAGGATGCAATCGTAATCTTAGCTCCGGCTCAGTTTCTACTGAAATTACACTGAAGTTAGCCACTGTTTTCCATATCTCTCCAAAAGTGCACAATGTCCAATCCTTTGGTTTTTCTGGTGAGGACAATATCACTATTTATAATATTGCTTTTTGCAAAATTACAAAAATTACACATTAAACAAATAAACAAACAAAGAAACGTTAACTAGAACCACTAACAAAAACAACTGGAGGTAAAATGAAAGTATGGATAACAAGAAATGTGTGTGTGACCGGCTATGACTCTCATTCCTTTCTTTTTTTTAATAACCAAATATGTTTTACTGGATCACATTAAAGTCAATTAGCTAATGCCCCTAACCAGAGAGACCTTTAATGAGTGCATAATAATGTTATAGTTTAAAATCACTAAATTAACAGCAAACTAAGTTAACAAGGGCAAAGGTCAGGGCTAAAGCGTTCTTACAATACTCCCGTGACTATAGAACAGCATAAGGGAAGAAATAGGATAAAGACCCTCTGGTCTGTACTTCTGTTCTTATGTTTGGCCGCTGATACTTTAAGAAAGAATTAATCAGAAAAATCCCAATCATGCATATTAAACGGTTGGGTAAAGGGTAAGACAGATGAGGGTTGGTCCAAAGACACGTTTGTAACTCAACAAATTATTACACATTTTTGAGCTTACTGCAATTGATTTATTTGCCATGATCATTGCACCTAAAAGAGAGCCCTTGGAGACACATCAAAGTAGATCAGATAAAGCAAGTGCTCTTTATGTTTCAAACTTCCATTTTCCCCCTCAGTTTGGGCAACAACGTACATAATTCACCTCAGGGCAAAGACAGAAATGAAGCCTGCCACCTCACGGCGTTTCATTCCCTTCATGATGTCTGTCTTGCATGCCTAAAGATACTTTATCTGTCAAGTGCCATAAATCAGAGATGCGATGTGGCTGCGCTTTAATGTACATTTTGCTGTCAAGGTGGAATGAAGAACTACAGTGGGAAAGACCGCTGGAATAACAAAGTAGGAAGGAAGGTGGAAGAGAGCACTAAGAAAGAGAGAGAGAGGAGACAGTGAAAAATCACCATAGAGTAAGAAATGAGAGAAGGGCGCATTTGCAGGAAAGGGAAGTTAGAAGGAAAGGTGTGAAACAGAAGTGATGCATGCGTGAGAGGAAAGGTGAAAATAGGAGAAGGGAGGAAGGGGTAAAAGGGGAATCACAGGCAGGTTTCCATACCGGGAAACAAAAAATGAGGAGGAAGCCACAAGTTAACAGGCAGAGGGAGGAGGAGGAGGAGGAGGAGGAGAGTGATATGAATAGAGGGAGGAGTGGAGGGAGGGAGAGGAAGTGGGTGTCCCAAAAGCAGGCCAGTGTGTAAGTGTGGCAGACTTAGTTACCCCGGGGCTTCCTTTACTCTCATGCTTCCCCAGAGAGGCAATTAACAAAGAAATTATGGCGCAACAATTCACCCAAAGGCTCTGGGTATCTCTCATGCCGTTTAAGCGTGCTAATCACTTTTTCCATTACAGTACAGAGAGTGTATGTGAGAGAGGGAGAGAGGTGGAAAGACAGAGGCAGAAATTGACAGAAACAAAAGATAAAGACCATGATAGAAAAAGACAGAACATGTACAGATTGTGCACAGTCCCATGGTGCATTTATGGTGACGACATAATGAATTTACTTTATTTAATGTGATCTCAGCCAACAGGCTGCAGAGATGATCAGCTGCTCCTGTACAGAATAAAGTAATTTTAAAATACTTAGCTTGTGCAGTTGTTAGCAACTGCTGGCTAACATACATGTAACTTTCAAAAAGTGCTCCTTACACACTAGTACCCACTTTAGCATGTTAGTAGGTCCCATTAGGCTTAAATGCAGCATTCCTTAACATTGTAGTTATAATCTGGTGACAGCTGTCATTATAATAACATTTTAGACCCAAGAGAACCCGACGAAGCTGGTACTGTAGTAAAATGTTGTTTTTCAAGCTAATGTGGTACAGTGATATGTACTGGTGGTAACATCAGCAGCATATGTGCAAAGCCAGTGAAAAAATAATAAGGCGCATGGGTTGGACTTCTACCAGCCATCTTGGCTACTGTTTACTGAGCTCCATCAGCCTCCACGCAAACTGGTTTCTTATGCGGTTTATTTACCCAGTTACAGTTCTGTGTTCATAATGTATAACAAAAATCCTTTATGCAAAATGCGTTATTGATTATAATATTTCCCTGTCATGAAAACTGCAGGTAATGTGTTATTGAACAGAACTGCATGGAAAATGAAAAGTACTGAGTCACGAAAACAAAAAACAAATTCAGGAGTAATAGTTCACTTACTTTATCATTTCATGTCTTGTTTAATATTATGGTAACAGTGACTTACAACATATCTGGTAGGCTGTACACTGACTGTACAGTGAACTTGATTTCTAATGCCACAATAACATTTTAAAACACTTCTATAGTTTTCTGTCGTCAGTATTTTATTTGTACATTTTTCCTTTTGTGTTGTAACATACGGTATCGTTCTATTGTAGAGATTCAAACATGAGTTTATGAGATTTTTTTTCTCAGTATAATATCAGTTCCTGTCCAGAGGCTGTACAGATAACAGGGCAAAGATTTACCTGCCAGTTGTCACACACCAGCACTGCGTCATCTGTCATTTACCATCATGAAACTAGGGGCCACAGTGTGTGGCAAGAACCGAACTTCTTCAACAATATTTGAACAATCAGATTATGCAGATACAAAATACTACCCTAATGCCTTTTAGTCACCTGAAATATAGAAATTCATAAATTCATAAAGATTTTGCTTGCAAACACAAATTATTCTTTTGTGTGACATTTAGTAAAGATAAGCCACTATTGGAATGGATACATTCATTTTCATTTTTTTTCCACAAGTACGTTTGATCACAATACATTTTATCAGGCAGGTTAGTTGTAGAAAACATCATAGGATATACAAGCACTGTAGTGATATATCTTGGAACCCATTGTCTGACTACGATTTAAATGCAGATACATTTAAAAAAAGCTAATAAAAAGTTCATCTCTAGGGTTTGGAGTGATAAAAAGCTAAATCGTCGTCAGACGATAGCTGATGGGTTCAGAGACTGCATTTCGGCCAATGCGTTCCCCCTCTTTTGCTCTCCATATGGAGTGTTTACCTGCATGCAACCAAAACCCGCTCAAACGTGATTGGTCAATACGACTCGGACTACAAACGGAAACCAGAACGCTTCTGATACCAAAATCTTGTCCCTTACCTACAGATTCTGCAGTCATAAGCAGATATCTGTTTTTAGAGACTACATAATGATGTATGTTTTATGCTAACCGTCAAGTTAACAAGTAAATGCATTGTGTGATACTGAATGATTGATTAGTAAGTTCGAATAAACAGAAAACAAAAACTTACTGCTGCTTACAAAGGAACCAAATAATGAATCAATGTCGAAAATATTCATTCTAATTTACACATGAAAAACACGGGAGAATAAAATCCCAGCAAAAACGGTAACATAAATGAATGCAGTGAATTTTCAACCAAACTGAACTTATTTTATCAGCTACCTACAGCTCAATAGAATGCAGAATTGATTTGGATAAATTGACTTGGTAGATCTCTGCTTGTTTAATCAGGATGCCTGAGCTCAGCTGAGAGCGGCAGCGCTTTCTTCTCTCCTTGGATTTATCTTTGGCCTCTGGCAATGTCTGCTGTCAGAGAGAATGATTTTATATACAGTCGGGAAATGGACTTTTACCACACCTTGATAAAGTCTCATACAGACAAGTGAAAGACTCACTTCTTGTTACTAAAACTGAATATGGCTCACAAACAGCACTGGGGAGAGGAAATACAGCGGTGCACAACACAATGACATAAATACCTCACAGCTGCCGCCCCAGATTACTACTTCACTGTACAACCTGAGGAAGCAGCTCGCATCCCACCAACCCTTCTACCCATACTCCTCTAAAACAAACGTCTGCATTCTAATTAAACCCAATCAAACCAAGCACATCTAACATTTACACTAAACGAAGCTCTATAAATAAAATGGATCTCTTCTAATTTAGGCATCCAGGCATGAAAGGCTTCGCGGCAGCGCCTGAACTCTTTCACACCTTGCTGGAAGCAACAAACAAATTAGCCAACTTATATTAAAGCGCGCCTGCTGTGCACGACAGGTAGCTATTTTCAGGTTGAATTTTCGTCTCAGATCTGAAGCTGGAGATGGCATCTCTCAAAGAAGTCGTGCAGATTTTATTTGACTGCTGGAGTTTTGGGTGCGTTCACATAATCTACAGAAGAAGTTTGATTTCAAGGTATGCACTTTGTTATTGGCTTTTTTGGATTTCTTAGCCAGTCACAGCTCAAAATATAGGTCTGTATTGTCAAAATGTGTATGTTTGCATCAATATGCAGTTGAGGGCAACCAGTTATTCTCAACCCAGCATATTTGTTACAAAGGAGCAGCCATAAAAGGCATAAAAAGAATTGATTCATTCTTTTTGTTATCACAGCATTTAGTGATTTGTATTTGTGCGTACTGATGGGTGGGAGGGCATTTGTTTCTTTTTGTTGAATACAAAACAAGACAAGGGTATCTTAGGGTGTGACTGACATCGTTCGCGCAACAAAATCTCAGATTGTCATGGCATTTATGATAAAATCTCAGGTTTTTATTTGTGTGTGTGCACTGAATGCATGTGGGAGGGTATGTTTTTCCCCTGTACCCCCAGGAGAGGAGACTTCTGGAGTGTGAAATGGCTGAACGCAGCTTAGCAGACACCAACCCTAAGACAGATATGCATATGACGACACCCATGCACATTCACACATGCACACCCAAACATACACTTACCTGTTTACATACGTATACATTAAGTATAGAGTTGTTAAATACACCATGTGGCTAATAGTATGTGGACACCTTGCTAAAATTACAACAGCCCTGCAATAAATCCTTCCTTTATGAATTGCATTGTATTACACAGAGTGGCTAATATTTCATTTGCCCCATTTACATCAATTAAAGTGTAACTCCACCCTCAAGTTCTGCTAGAACCCTCTCTCCCAGCAAATTAAAAAAATGCAAAGAGTGAGGGAACAACTGTAGGAGGCGTGGCCTCGTGGCTTTGTAGTGGGTGGGTCAGTGGACACAGGGGAGACTGACTGATACTGATTAGAGTCTTTGAGTATAAATTTCATGACATAGACAGGTCCCAACTGGTCGACTATGTCAGCATTGGCCTCGTAGGTTCAGGGCTGATTTAAAACAGTAGATGGCGTGTTGAGCCATTATCAGCCCATGAAATGCTGATTTTTATACATTTGGTAAGAAATGTCAATATAAACACCAGCATTGACGTATTAGTCATCACAGTACAGTCATATCATTTAGTTCACAGCTCAAAAAACATGTTTAAGTGTGCAGGACCTCTTCAATGTAGACCAGTGCTGCCAACTCTCACGCTGCTGGTGTGAGACACACGCTTTCACGTTCAGTCTCACGCTGCCCAAACAATTCTCACGCCAAAACACTGCGACAGCAACAGAGAAGAGCAGGTGAACGGACGCACCGGTGGTTATGTACTGTAACCCCATTCTATGAGTATGGGCTCTTAAATTACTCTCTGTTTGGTCCGCGATATGTGCGAGATACTTATCGCGTGTTGGTTGGACAGCTGTTCTGGCAGAAAACCCTGCGCCAAGGCGTTCAAGCAAGCCAGTGAGTGAGTGTGTGTTCATATTTGGCTGAGTGAGTCAAAGAGTGTGTGTTGATATATTTGGCTAAGTGAGTATGTGTGGTCATGTGTGTCTGTGTGTGTTCATGTATTGGCTATGTGTCTGGAGTAGAATAGGTTCTTGTGTTCTTTTGTTTCTACTTGTGGACATTCAATAAAACGGTATAGTTTTAATATTGGAAACAACACGTCTTTGACTTTCATGAATGAACCTGTGTGCCCTTTATTGGGTTAGTTATTAAGGCTATATCCTTAAATCTTACAATATAAGGTCCCGCTCCCGCCACATGTGTAAGGTGCATACTTTTTTAAACCCTGATGGTGAATTGAGTCCAAATATGTGCACGTGATTAAGCCCATGGGCCATGGCATCAAAATCTCACTCCAGCCAGGTACTCAAAGTTAGCAACCCTGATGTAGGCTACATATTAGAAACTCCTTTCAGTATAACGCAATACAATTGAACAGCTCCAACAATACAGCCTCCAGTAAGTTGAGTCATTATCTCTCTGAAACAGTTTCAACAAAAACTGAACATTATAACCTTCATGAAGGTGAGACATTTTGCAGAACTGTTGTATTAGGCTACATTATTTTGAGTGAGATGATGAATCCAATTAAACTGGCAACTGGGTGCATGTTTGGGTACCTGGTTTGGCCTAGGCCCCTTAGTTCTAATTATAAGAATTGTTAATGCTGTAGTATCCGATGATATTTTAGATTTTTTAGTTTGAGGGAAGACCTCCTGTTTCAACATGACAGTACTCCTGTCCGGAAAGATGGGTACATAATGAAATGGTTTTCACAGTTTAGTGTGGGAGAACCTGACTGGCCTGCACAGAGCCCTGACCTCAACCCCATCCAACACCTTTGGGATGAACTGGAATGCCAACAACGAACCAGGCCTCGTCACCTAGTGTTGGACCTCACTAATGCTCTTGTGGCTGAATGGGAGCAAATACTTACCTAATAGCAGGGTTACAAAATCTGGTGGAAAACATGTTCTGCAATTCCATATTTGTGCAATGTTCAGGTATTCGTACACTTTTGACCATATTGTGTATGTCACTTGCTCTCTCCTGATGGTAAAATTCCACTGTGGATGGAATATTACCATAACATTTGGTGCTAATGCCATTATGGCTTCCATTGCTGCTTAATAAATACAGAGTAATCCAATACACCTAATTGAATGATCATAGACTGAAGCATGTATTTAGAATGATTAAAGAAAACCTGCTTAGACTTCATTTTTAAACTAATGCACAGCAGCTACTTTAGCTGTTGTTATGTGGCATCACAAATATGACAATTCTACATATAGTTCTTTCTTTGTCCATCTTTATCTTCATGCACGTTTAAGAAATTAACTTAGTTTCTCAGAAGCCTCATACTTAATCTTACTTTGTCTCTGAAACAAGGCACTACAGTTGATTTTCTTTTGTATTTTATAACCCTAGAACTGGGAAACTACTCGGCTCCCTCAAGGGCACGACACTCTGGAAACCTTTGAACGCAATTCCATTGTAAATGTACAGCACTTTTCAAACCTTAATTCTAGCCTTGGCTAGGGATTGAACAGTTAAATCACAAGTCTCTAAACCATGGCGTCTTTTGATTGAAGCGGTCGTTTCCAAATGAGAGCGGAGACCAGTTTTCCCTCCGTCCGCCTTGTCCATCCATCCTTGTTATAAAAACCCCTCTTGCCTCTCTGACGTCCCGCGCTTCAACACTACTCCACTCCTGAAAGCAGCCGGTATTAAGACTGACTCTTCAATCCCAGACGATCGATGCCGTCACTTACCAACCGAGTCACACCGCTGATTACAGCGTCCCTCAATTTACAGTGCTGTTGTTGGAAGTGGAGGAGGAGAGGAAGGGGTGGCAGGGTGAACTGCTAGATGAGCTGGACTCCCTGTTGGGCTGGTGTGGGCATGACAAGGCTCTGCTGCCTCCAGGTATAGATGGTAGCAAATAAATAACTTTTTTGCTTATAGCAGCTGCTATAAATGTTTTTTTTTATTTTTTATAATTTTATCCTTAGATGATTTGGAAAATAACCCAGGCAGGAGGGCTCCACAGTTTGCTGCTTTGTTGGAAACCAGCTGACACTGAGTGAGCTAGGGTTGTGCTGCAATGTGAGAAAGCATGTTTGTCTCCCGCTACTTCCCTTTCCCATAGTTGTGTGCTTTCTCTCCTCCCTCTCTCCTTCTGTTGCTTTCTGCAGGTATTTCTGCCTCCGGAGCTGCAGAGTCTGGATCTGTGGTTGCGGGCCACCTGCTGCCCCTGTGTGACGCTGCTGCTATTATTGTTATTGGTCTTATTATTATTATTACTATTATTATATTGATATTATGTATCATGTTATTAATATTAACATCAATACCATTAGCACTACAGTTACTTTACATCTGTATGTAGAACTGTAATGTGCTGTACTACTGTATGTTCTCTTTCCTCCTGCTCTCTCCCTCCCCTCTCTCTCAACCCAACCGGTCGAGGCAGATGACCGACCACCCAGAACCTGGTTCTGCTCGAGGTTTCTGCCTGTTAAAAGGGAGTTTTTCCTTGCCACTGTTGCCTAGTGCTGCTCTTGGTGGGAATTGTTGGGTCTCTGTAAATATAAAGAGTCGGTCTAGACCTGCTCTATATGAAAAAGTGCCCTGAGATAACTTTGTTATGATATGGCACTATATAAATAAATCTGAATTAAATTGAATTACTGGCTGTTAATTACAAAACACACATGTGCATTCAAGTCTGCACACGCATGAGTCATGCAAAGTGAAAATAGATATTTGTTTTATAACATGAAAAAATTAAAAGGCGAAGTGTGTCTGAAAAGGAGACTTCCTGCAGATTCTCCAGGTTGCACATACACGCATGACCCATAACCTGCTGTCAAACGGCCATTTAAAGAAAAAGTAAACCAAATTTCACTGAGGATCACTCAAACACATTTCCTCTGATTCCACATTAAAAGGAGAACACCGGGGAAAGTTTAGAGACAAAAGGCAGCCATTTCCTGACAGTTCTCATGTTGGATTACAGAGCGGAGACGGTGCCAGAACTTCAACAGAGCAAAACACAATGCGACTCGTTCTGTGCACTGTGCCTGACATGCCTCTGTAAAAACATCAAAAACAGTAGGAAGAAAACACATTAAAATGAGAGTGTTTCATATCTCTCACTTGTACACAGCCCTGTGTGATGTTCTAAGCAAATGACAACACACCAGGATGGAAAAAACAAAACCCAGTATCTACCTACCTACCTACCTATCTTCCTTCTAGTCCAAGTCCCTCCCCTCATGCTTGTCTTATTGTCTGGGCCGATATTCATCAGCCATCTTAATGAGTTCCATTGGAGCTCATTTGAGGCTGTGATTAGATTCCTGCTAATAAATTATGTGTGTTCTGTTCTCAGCAGGTTGCTATCCTCGTGTTGGCCACCATTCAGTGTGTGTGTGTGTGTGTGTGTGTGTGTGTGTGTGTCTTTTTGTGTGTTAATGCGTGTGTCGGTGTGTTTCCTTGGAGTGGAGCTGAGCAGAATCAGAACCTGCATGAATGCCATTTTCACTGCCTAGCTTATCGCTCCATGAAAATGTTTGTGTGTGTGCGGGAGTGAGATGTGAACATGCCTGCTAGCTTCCTGCTGACAGATACAGGACATCTTGAGTCTTCTTGATGTTGATTATATGGGAAGAGCAGTGCTTGTTGGATCATGTTAGGAGGGATAATAATCATAAAAAAATAGTATACCACCAATTAACTACTCAAAATGAAGGCCAAATGTACTCTTTTCCCCTGGCAACTGATGTCTAGGTGCCATTTCATCACCTTGAGACCATACAAACCAAGGATTCTACAGCCCAGTATCCCTAGAAGTTACATTCATAATGAACAAATCTGCACCTTATTATTAACATCCAGTGGTAATGTTCAGTGCTTATGCAGGAAGTGGCGTGCCATCTATGTAGCAAGGTGGAAGGTCAAGGTGATGGATGGCGTGTAGCATGTCTGATTCTAAGGCAGAAGACCTGAGTTTGCGTCCCGTCAAAGATCTGCAATTATGCTTGGCTTTGTATGAATTGCAACCACCATCTTTCCCTAACCTTAACCAATTGTTTTACAGTAGTTGCCAAACCTTAAAGGGAAACTCCAGTATTTTTAAACCTGGGCCCTATTTTTAGAAATTTTGGGGGTCTAAATGACTAATAGTTACCAAGTTTTGTAATTGGTCCAGTAGATCGCCTCCGCCGGCATCCATGAACGGGCTTGCAATGGCTGCAACGTAATCCTTTGGGGCAACTGCACCTGTGAAAAGTACGTTCACTAAAAGTGCTTGTTTTTGCCACTGACAGGCTCAGACTGTTATTCTGAGTGTCTGACAACATTATAGAAAGGATCCGGTTCGGTCATAAAAAACACAATGTCTGTTGGGTTCGGGTCGGGCTCGGTTACTTGTCTCTCGGGCTTGGGTCAGGTTCAGACAGAAATATGCAGCCCGAGCCGCATTCTACCAGGGACAGAGACAAAATATTCAAACATTCAAGTGTGGTAGGTGGTGTAATGGCACAAACAATTTCAAACTTTTTCCAGATAGTGTGATAATATTTAGGCCTTGGCTAAACCTCCAAACCAACCAAGTTCTCACACCTAAGCAAAAAAATAGATTGTTTTCCTTCCACAACTACGCATATCACCATTACTAAAATGATTCATATGAGCATTTTATGATCTGCCACCACTATATTTAAGATTTTCTAAAGTTTAGGCAACTAAAACTACTTAGTAAAGGTTTGGAAAGATTGTGGTCATGGTTTAAAGAAAACAATATTGTTGCCATTTGTAGGTGACACTTAACACTTTGTACACCCATCATGACACATACTCCATGCTTGGTTTGTGGTGCTATAACAACAACATGCGACATGTTCATTTTCTTCTGAGAGTGAACGGTCATTATTTACACATTTAAAAACAAGGTCACTTGTCAATAGCTTCACTGGGATTTGCATCAACTCCATGTTCATGACTTAATCTGGATGATTTTTCATTCAAAGTGCTGTCTATGTCTACATTAAACATTAAGAGAAGGAATACTGTCTATACAAGGGATCTTGGAGCTAGAGTATAAAAAGAAGGAGGAAGAGGAGGACAGTCCACAAAGACACAATCACAGTTGGAATATGCCAAATGGCTCATATGTTGCTTATCTTCCTGCTTTCAAGCAAACACAACACAAGTACAAGTAAATAAGGCAAACCTGCTTCCCTCAAAAATGGAGAGAAAAAAAACCTTCCTGGAACAAATGTCATCATACTGAGGAAGTGAATGCAGCACTGGGACCGAGATGCTCAAGGCTAGGACCCGTTTTTATTCAAACATCAAAGAAACATAAAAGAAAAAGAGAATGACAAGCACATACACACTCTCAGTGTCCTACCGAGTTGCTGAAACCCACCACACCTGACTCAACCTGAGAATACTTACTTAGCATACAATACCCCCAAAATCAAAAGACATGACAGTGCTGCGTGGTCCGCATTTCTGCCTGTTTGAAGTACTTACAAAGAAGAGATTTAAAAAGTCCACTACACAATGGTCACTGACTGTAATATCAAAGGAAGTGAAAGGACAGGTATTGAGTGACTGCAGAGCTTCTGTATAAGCCTGGACACAGCAGTAGAGTGCTTTTAGATGGACTATAGCATCACCACTGCAAAAAATAAAAATGCAAGGAGCTGTGGACAAGTCGCTACAGGTACAGGTAAGATGAAATACAAACAGCAAGTCTAGTTTGAATCAGACACCAAGAGGCTCTGCTTGTGAGGCAGAACTAGGACAATGTTACAAGGTATTCTTTCTGGTATTGATGCTTGCACATACAGTATTTGATTGATCTACACAGTGAGCACTGTGGTCTCATGAAATGTATAAAGATGCGCTGTATGTTTTTTTGCCTTCACAGCATTAGGGACTCTGTATGCTTTGGCACTGGTATTAGTACTGCAATTGTCCACCATCATCATGTAATTTCTAGCCTGTGGACCCAGCATGTGCCTCCCATACTTTTAAGTCCAAGTGATATCACATTTAGTCATTCCTTTTTGAGTTAAAAAAAAAGTCAATGTGGTTTGTTTTTTTATGTATCATTAATAGTTATAGCAGCAATAGCATCATTAGAAGGAAGAAAAAAGGTCTTTGGGGAAATATCAGAAATGCTCCTTGCTCGTTCAACAAGCTATGGCGCAGGACAAGACACATGTTCATGTTTATAAGTTACAGAAGAAAGAGACTTTAGCAGGAAAAGATTGGATTGGCTGTATCGAAATAAAGTTTCCATCTACGTTGACGGATAACTAACAATATTTCAAATTAATGCTATACCAGGGGGTGCCATCATGAAACCAAAAAATATTAAATATAAATTTCTTCCTTTTGGTTTCTGCTTATTTCTCAAAGGAGAACACAGGACAAGTGATTTACAGATCAGATATGTATACTGTAACAGGAAAAAAAAATTTTCAGTTGGACTTCATCATGGTCCGTAGCCACACCACCTACGCATGGCTTCTTGCTGATGATTGGTTCCTGTTCCATGTGGCCAACAGTTCTAATCAGCTGGTGGTCATACGGAACAATATTCTTTGGCCCAGCAAATACAGCCTTGATGTTTCTTTATCTGCTTCTCAACTGGTGACAAGTTTAAGTTTCAGTATAGGAAATATGTAAAACACACTTAAATTGTGGTTAAAGTTCATTGGGGATATGTGTAGCCTACTGTACATTTTAAAGAAATGGAAACTGAAGTTGACTCAGGTTTGTTTCTTTTTATTGTGCTTGCTGTAGATTGTGCAGCAGTAAATACACATCAATGATTGTGGACAGTGTCCACATGGTCGCAGAGGAAATGGTGCGTGGACGGTACACTTTTGCCTCTTTCACATAAATACATAAACACTAAATGTGTTCTCGACATGACACTTGAAGATCATTTTACTTGTCATGCGGGGTACTGCTCAGCCTGTGAGAGTCCCTTTCTCTTCTGGTTGAACAGTGGAGGAATTAACTCCCGACAGGACAGCGGAGCCAGTGCCCATCTTCCACCGCAGGCTGAAAGGAGTCAAGTGGCCCTTTAAAACACTCAGAAAAAAATTGTCAAATGACTGAAATCCCTTTTAGACTGTGCAACATTAAAATCTATTGCTAGGGCGTTAGTTAAGTGCCATATTGATTATGCTGGTAGCATGCACTCAGCTACCAGTTTAATAGGTACAGCTTGTTAAAACTAATACTGTCCTGCAATAAACCCTACATTCATTAAGGTTATAAAGTTCAGTTTTTGTGGAAATTGTTTTAGAGAGGCGTTGATTCAACTGTATGGTTATTTTGGAGGGTGCAGTGTGTGGTGCTGTTGAACTTTATTGCATTATACAGAGGTGTTTCTGTTATTTGCCTGCCTTTATTTTGAAGGTAGGATTTATTGCAGGACTGCATTAATTTTAGGAAAGGTGTACCTAATAAACTGGCAACTGAACGTATATCATAAAGTGACTAATAAACAAATCAATACAATGTTTGTTTTATTAAAAGTGGTTCCATGTAATCTACACTGAGTCTAAAAAGAAAATGTTGGGATAAGCTTTCCAACATTGAATTCCTTTTCATTTTGCACAGTCCACCTCTTGGTGTGTCATGGATGAACATATATATGTCTTAATTAACCTTTCCTCTCCTGCTCATCTACATGTCTCCTTCAAGACTGAAGTGGTAAGGAGGAGATGTGAGCTTTCACACTGACATTCATTAATTGACTCTTCAAAAGATTCAGTAGATGTAAAGAGCAAGTGATCGCATGTTTAAGCACTGACAGAATAAAGTGACAATTACATGAGGTCCATTTTATGGGCTATAAGGCTGGAGCAGTTGGGATGTTTCTATGTAAAGGGCTCCCTTTGAATGTAAATAAATGAATAAAAAGAATCCCACTGTTTATTAGCCCAGATTCATATCTCCCGCTTCGAAAATCTCCAAGCATCCCTCGTGGCGATAAGCATACTGTACTCTTGCACACATCACCATTATCAATATTTAATACCTACAGAGACCACTGCACAACTGGAGAGGAAGACTATAATGTGGCTCTGCAGGGTTTGAGACAATGTGAGTATCTGTTCAGTGAAGTTTCTGATTTATTTATTTCAACAAGACACATTTTTTTTCCGTTTTTATCAGCTTGCATTAATTTATACACAGCAAGTGACACAAAAAAAATCAAAGATAGTGCTGCATGCAATATTAATTGTGCGGCGTGTTCATATCTGTGGCGTCACTGCAGCACAATGACCCCTATTCTCTTGAGCCACCCAGAAGCTCCAGATATCCAGATATGTTTTCACGCTGTGACACCAATCCCGACACACAGGCTACAGTATCCTGGTAGATGGTATATCATTCCTTAATACAACGGCTTCTGCAGTATCAATATCTGTGCCAAGTTAGGTTTGTTCATCTACGCCATGGTATTGACGAAATGTTTCTTTGTGGTTTTCTGTTAACCTGTTTCAACACAATACAGAGATACTGTAGGATAATCATGCTTTTGAAATAATTTTGCATTTAAATTATATTTTGTTTAGGTAAACACCTTGATAGAATTTGATGTTAACAAGCCTCCCTTGGAGCTGGAATGGCGTGAAGAGCTGATATTGGCTTCATTACAAGCTTCAACAAAAAAACGTGTTCCCACATCCCACCTATAGCTCCTATTGCACAACCACAGTCTTTGGATGAGGTATGTATTTTTACACTGTCCCAGTGGTGGAAGTTTAATTAGCAAAAATGCAATGTAAAAAAGCCTGTAAAGTCCTGCTTTGGAAATGGTACTTAAGTAACAGTATATAAGTATTATTAGCAAAATGTATGTATGTAATGTCCAGTATTTTTTAAACCTGGGCCCTATTGTTACATATTTTGGGGTCTAAATAACTAATAGGTACAAAAAGGTTTGATATTGGTTCATTAGATCTAGATCGCCTCAGCTGGCATCTGCAAATGGGCTGCAATGGCTGCAACGTAATCCTTTGGGGTAACTGTGTCCATCAAAGTGTGTCCACTAAAAGTGCTTGTTTTTGCCACTGACAGATCCTTTATGTTTAATCTTCTTGCAACAACTCAGAGCGAGACTTCTCCTTCTCCAAAGACCTTATTTCTTCCTTTTAATAATAAAAAACTATTAACAATATACCTACATATCTATCTATCTATATATACAGTATTTAATATAAAAAGGGCTGACTAAATGTGATTTCAGTTGGACTTTAAAAGGTATAATAATATCAGTGTTGTGTTCTTGGCCAAAAATCAGTTATTGCAGGTTTGACTTGAAGTTTAAACACTTGACTTCAATTTTTATGAGTGCTAATGCACTCAAGATGCCGTTTTCATTGGATACATGTCAACTGCATTGCCCCTGTTGGGTGTTCCAAACAAACCCACTTGTGCTGAGCTCAGTAGAGTGGTGCTGCTGAGGGCATCACAGTGCAACTGCAAGTACTCATTTTAGCACGAAACTGCGTGTATCTCCGCTGCTAAGATCTAGTGTAGATATAAGAAGAATCACAGAAACACTTTCATGTGTGTAAAGTTCTGCCTCTGTGTAAAATCTAACTTCTAATGCACATTATCAATGCTAACTTTTTAGCCAGAATTGCTTGTAGAATAAATAAGGTCCATTGCCTTGCAGTCTTATTAAAATTACTATAGCCATGATACAGTAGGAATGATCCCTATGTTGCATTTGTTTACAGCATTGGCATTGTTGTGCACCAGTAAATGTACCTAGAACCTACCTAACATACTTAATTGTTGAAGAATATTACGGGCAACAGACAGTAACTATTTTACTACACTACTACAGTTGTTCCCTATTTGCAAAAAAATCTTTATCTAAAATCATCAGGAATTTTAGTGTCTTTTGGAATGTAAAGTCACCTCAAATTGGGACACAATCTGCCCTTAAAGGCATATTTTGGGTGTTGTATATTAATACTTGGAATACTACATATTTGACTCTGGGTCTGGCCCAATAAACTGACTGCTGCGTCTAAAGATGATGAGACGATCTGATGTGATTGGACTTAATTTAAACTTGATCCTGCATTCCACTTACTGACTAAAACAAGTGCATTGAACTTACTCTGTCCTCCCCATGGGCCCACATTGTCCCAGGATGGTTGTTTGCACCTCTGGTCACCGAATGGCAAAAATTAATTAGTAACACTCATGTGCACGTTCGCTAGGGTTTGTGGCTTAGTATGCACTGAAGGCACTTGCTGTTGCAGCTAAATTAAATTGCATGCCAAGCAGAGCATGTTATTTTAACACGTCGCATGTGGCTGTATACACATAGCATTCTGGTGTGGAAAAAGAACTGTGTGATGCATGCCTTGTTTCCATGAAGACAGGGCACTCAGCTCTCCCGTTGCTTGCCATCTTTGATCCCACTGCTCAAACTATAGCGTGCAACAAATACATTATTTAACAATTACTGACCACAGCGAGCAACTTTAGCTCCAGATAATCACCTATAACAACCACAGTTTTCTTCTCTGGCTATTCCTCTTTCTTCACTGTTGGTGTTATAACTGGTCACCCTATTAGGGAGCATGAAACCCAGTGTCTCTTTCCTCATGACTAGTCAGCTGAGGGAAAAAAAAAAAGTTGTTCTTGTCGCTCTGAACTTTTCTGAAAAGTTAAACCATTCTCTGAACTTTTGAAAGGGCTCTGCTCTGCCACAAAGCCGCCAGTTGCAGCTCTTTTTTGAAAGTGATCACCTTTTGTGCTCCCCATGGCAGCTCTCCATTTGTTTTAAGGTAGAAAATGGCAGCTTGGACAAAGACAAAAAAGTTCAGTTGCTACTGTTTGCCACTAGTTCTATGACTATTGCTACTACTGCTGCTATTGTTGCTGGTATTATTATCATTACTACTATTATTTTCCTTAATGCTACTTGCTAAATCAGTTTGTAAAATCTATTTCAAGCAGATGAATTGGTCTAACATTCCTATATGTGTAGTGTCAGTGCATTAACCATAATACATTTCTCCATCCATTTAACTATGCACAGTATATGTGCACACATAATTCATCGAGGCTCTTGGGCCTCCCCCCGATCAGATTTGATTAAGCTGATCAGTCACTGAAATGTAAACCTGAGTGTTATCTTACAGCTGTGAGTCACAACAAACTTGTGATCAATGTATACATGAGCACGTACGTCACGACACGGGCACGCACACACGCAGGCTGACATTTTCTATGTGAGTTTCAAAATTAGTTGCCAAAGTCATAAATCATGATGTGCTAATCAGGTCTGTTTGTGTTTGTTTGTGTCTCCCTCTGAGAGTCATGCTGTGGCTAACAAATTAATCCCCCCAATGGCGCGCGCGCGTGTGTGTGTGTAAATAAACCAAATGGTCGATGTTTTGCAAGGTGTTGCTCTGTGTGATTTCTCCACTCTCTTTTGAAATTTGAAAATATGCCAGCATTTTGCTAATGATTACTAATAGAAAGGCATACACACGGAGCTCTCTTCATTACTGCCTTTTGATTTCTTTCAAACTTCATCTCACGGCTCTCTGTGTCTCTGCGGTGCCGAGTAAAAGAAAAGAGGAACTGATAATCGTTGAAATGTCTCTCTTCGCTGAGAGGCATCTGTTATTCAACAAATACTAGATCAGTAATCTGTTGCATTATTTGATTGGACATTTCATGTATTTTGGAGCAAATATAAAACTGTGGGTGCTTATCTAAAATTACATACATATAGGATATAACTGGAGAGCTCCAGCATAGAACAAATAATGTTTGCAGAGGACAACAAACTTATGTCTGTATCAGGAAACGTGAAGTAAAACAAGTATTGGCCCTGCTATTTATTCTAATGCAGTCTGATCATTTTTAACATAGCTAATATGATCAGTTCATTAATGTATATATTTTTCCCAGTCCACAGGCTATCTGAACATATGCACTTTATCCTTGATTCTTTCACAGTTAGCCTAACTGTAACCAAGACCCTTACAGCTTCCCCTTTACATATCACCTGTTGTGTAACGCCACATCCCCTGTGTGGAAAAACTCTGTCCCTCTTCCACATGTCAGTGTGCAGTGGGCCATAAAGCTGAACTGAAATCAAAATGCATCGATTCAGGGTTTTTTATTATTATTTGGTTTTGTTCTTGTTCAAACTGTAAAATAATCCAAATTGCATTGTATTTCCTGCAGTGACAACGCCCCCATATATTAGTGTTGATAAGTGGTGCAATATCTGTGTGGGTGGGCAAGAAAAAATTGTTATATAACTTCAATTCCAATGAACACACAGGCAGTTAACCAGCGAGGGGGCTGGGGGATTATCCGTTGCTTAGCCTGTGCTTTGCGCACTCCCCGTGTTACTCCATGACACCTTACTGTATGTTACACTGTGTAGTGATCACCGAGTAAAGTGCACACTGCAAAGGTTACAGGGCTACCTGTTAATGGTCATTTTCATCACCACAGCCAGACTCATGACAGAAATACAGCTCCTTTCTATAACTTAGGACAAACACAGTGTTGTAACTTAATGTTATATAAACGGAGATCATATTCTGTGATTTAATTAGAATATATTTTATTTGATTTACATCATTGATTTATGTACAGAAACCGATAAAGGGGTAAAAAACTACAAGTTTAAGTTTGTTTACATGTGGAAAGCACTACATTTTCCATAATGTAATAGTTTTTGGTCTGACAAAAATACAACAGACGTGCATGCCGCAAGTCTCCGTGTAATGTGACCATTATCTTCCAGTAAAGGAATCCTTGTTTTATAATTCAGTTGTCAGTCATTCTTGCTGGTCTGGTGTATTCAATAATTTTCTAGTTAGCAACGCATCATTGAAGTTGATAGCGAGTCTTCTAGCAATGCTGGATCTCAGCTGTCACTCAACTGATGTCATACAGTAGGAAACATCCACTCAGAGGTTTGAGGCTTATATATAATAATACAGTGTCCAAAAACGGTTTTATCCTCTTTTGAAAAATGGAAACATATGCACAATAGCTGTAGTATTATTATAGTTTATATTTCCTTAAACAAAAAGTGGGAAGAATTCAAGTTTGATAATTTTTTAACACAAAGGAGGAAATGTCCCCTCTGAGCCTCCATCCACTGCTTCAAAACACACCATAAAATTGGTTTCATTTAATATGACTGATAGAAATACTAATCATCTGATTCAGTTCCTAATAAATATCAGGCTATACTCAAAACCATCTGATCTAATTTATTTTTGGAACCCTGTGTTGCTGGCGCCTATGCTGGCAACTACAGCAGTTATAGGAGAGACTGGGGTTTGTATGATAACATGTCAATTCAGTTCTTCTGTACTTTCCTGCAGATACAATCTGTGATATTCAGATACACTATAGATTATTTTAGTCAGTCTATATTGCATCATGGCATGACTGGTTTTATCTGATTATTAAGAGATTTACTGTCCAGAGGTATACGATGTACTGCATGTGTGTGTGCTCATGCACGTAATATGAGTCTTAGTCACTGCCTCCGAGCTGCAGGGCACACAGTTACAAGGCAGACTTCCTGCAGATACTTTGTAGGAACAGGCTGAAGGGTTGTAGAGGTGGTGTTGAAAAGATTGGCCCACTGTGACCCCCCACATGTAAAACATTTCCCATCCTGTACAAGCACACACAGAAAGTGTCCTCTACAAATACTGCACTCAGTAATCGATTCTGTTGTTTAATCTCGACTGATGAAAGTGTACAAAATGCCATTGTAAAGATGAAAGCCAACATCTTACCCATGGAGAGCTCATCAGTGATTCTCCTTGGACACTGAAATGTTCATTCTGATTTTTTTAGATAGTATTTTATTATACTATCTTACCATCAGTGATGCAGAGAGACACTTGAAATGGAGAGGAACAAGAAAACACTTATGTGAATAAGAAAAAAAAAGGGGGGCTGCAATTATCCAGTTTTTGGTGGCCAAGTGACACTCAATATTAGTAATAACATGAGTTACCATCAAAAAGATCTTATGGATTTGTAGTATCAGATAAAATGTTTTTATAATTTTTATAATTACAGGATTAAAATGATGGTTGGCAACTTAAACAGTGAATCGATGTGGTAATTAAAACAGTATGCTTTATGCTTTTGTACAGAAGTTTTTTGGTGAAGGATACATTTTTAAAATAGATGCTGTAAATAAACAACTTACTATTATGTATGTATTAGCTGAAGGCAAATCTATCTATGAATCAACTACGCTGACCTCCATCTTCAATTTCCATCCAAACTACTGGATGTTTAAGTCACATAAGGCCAGCCGGCCCTGCGCTTCATAATATATTAAATTCGGGTGCATTACTTTTCATAAAATAAACTATGAATTTAACATGAGATCAGGCTGAAACATTGGTCACCAGGGCGATTTTGTTACCCTGAGCAGAAGAAAACAGAAGAGGTCACAGAGGTTTCTTGATTTTATGCTTAAAATGTGCTGTAAGGGCATGCAGACGTGGCTAAGATCCTGTAGGATTGTCAGAGTTCTTTTTGAACTTATGTGTCTGTACAGCCTGGGGAGCTAACCTCTATACTGTAGGCCAGCTGACACAAGCTGCTGCTCCTCTCTACTTTTCATTTTACAATTCTATACAATTCCAACTTGCTTGTCAAAACATTAGCTGATGAACAATTATAAGTTCCATGTTTTTCTGCTACATTTGTCTGTTTTGATGAAGGATTTGCATCAGTACTTGACTTCTTCATTCTAAATGAGCCAAAAGGAAAATGCTGGTGATATTCAATTTTTTCTGTGTGTAACAAATCCCATGGAGACCAAACAATGAATTGATCCTACTAACAAGTATTATGTGTGTGTTTCCAAAGCCTGATACAGTATCTTATTCCTCTGTGCCATAGAGCTCTATTGTTGTCCAAAAAATATTAAAACATATAGATTTGTTGTCCATGGCCTCCAGAAAGATACACATAATTAAATATAATAATTCAGTTTTATTTATATAGTGCCATATCATAACAAAGTTATCTCAGGGCGCTTTTTCATATAGAGCAGGTCTAGACCGACTCTTTATATTTACAGAGACCCAACAATTCCCACCAAGAGCAGCACTAGGAGACAGTGGCAAGGAAAAACTCCCTTTTAACAGGCAGAAACCTCGAGCAGACCCAGGCTCTGGGTGGGCGGTCATCTGCCTCGACCGGTCGGGGGGGAGAGAGAATATCAGCGTTTTCTGATCTGACACCTGTATCGGCAGGACAACATGGTTTGTCAGATTAATGCTATGGTTAATGTTTGGTTAGGTTTAGGCAAAAAAATCCCTACTTGGTTACGATTAGGTAAAGTTAATGGATTGGATTCAAATTACTTTGTTATGGTTAGGGGACATTCATTTTAAGGGTTACAATAATAACCACGCTGTTAAGGTTAGGGAATGCCTGCAGTCATTGTTAAAAAAACACTACAGCGGTCTCCAAAGGAAGTCCGACATTGTTAAAGAGTTACATCTTCAATAAAACGAATGGGTTTGTGGCTGGGAGAGGGTAGAGAAGCATTGAGAGACAAAATAACACATTGTTGATTGTTCTGTATTAAAAGACAAGATTGGCCTTAGTTTAAATTGTTTGTTAAGGTTGTAAAATAAATGTATGTAAGCAGGAATGGAATTCTGCGAACTTGTGATTTAATTTTATAATTTATCATCTTCTTTGCTCACAAACACAACTACTCCTAAGCTAGTTTTTACTTCCTGTCAATAAGCCTTATCAAGCATTGCCTGTTTATCCACGTTAATAGACACTAAATGAGGTGTTCAGGGTCGCAACAAGAGCACATTTAGGGTAGGGTTTCCCTTTGAGGACAACTGTAACATCTGGTCTTATTATGCCAGGGAGTTCCAGAGGTCATGGAAGTAAACAGGATTTTAACGGTTCAACTGAGTGCCCGCCCTTGTGAGGCAGAATGTTGAAAATTGACTTATAATTAGGTGAGATTGACAGCGTCTTTGAGGTAATTAAGCAGAAAAGGCTGATCAAATTCCCCCAGGTGGGCAGGGAGGGAGAAGTGGCAGGCAGGAAGCGCTTTCGAGTCTGAAATTAAAGATGATTATTGGGGGCTCAGGAATGAGAAGAGAGACAGAGAGAGAGGTGACAGAGAGAAAGAGCGACAGAGAGCGCGACATAAGGCCTGTAGGTTCCTCCTTCACTTATTTGTCATGCCTATTTGCTCCCATGTTAGTGCTGCTTATGCGACCTCAGAGCAGCGCCACCCTTGGCAGCTCCGCGATGCTTTATGATGCTATAACAGTTAGCCATGACAATATGCACCCAATTAACAGGCTTTATGCGATTAGTCAGCCTATCCATTCATCTAATGTGATTCGCCTCATTACCGGATGACTTCATAAGGAAGATGATCTGACTGCAGACACACACACACACACACTGACAAAGACCTCCCCCTCGTCTTTGTCAGTGTGTGAGTGTGTGTCTGCAGTCAGTGTGTGGAGGAAATGATAAAAGCTCATTTAATCAGAGAGCCAATTCCATATGATGGGAACCAATGTTTCCTCCTCTCAATGATAATGATTTGAAAGGACAAAACCATCTAGTCTGATAATGCAGGATGTAAAAAGCCCATTTTAATATATAGAATATATGATATTGTCACTTCATGTATGGATGGACTGTCAAGACTGCTACCATAGAGCCCCCAAGCAGTAAAAGCCTGGACATGATCATTTATTGAAGCTTTTGAGGAGATTTTAGAATTGACAAGCTAAGTAAGGCAGCCGCAGCCTAGGGATTAGAGAAGTGGGATTTTGATTGGAAGAATGAAGCCCTAAACCTTTGGAGGAAAAAATTAATGAGTGTAGTTTGTAAGTCACAAGGTCTATGATACCTTGCCTACAATTTCCTCAGAGATGAATGCGTATAGTATGTGATGTAGAAAAGAGCTTGTATGCTCAGTCAGCATTCCCTGGATAAATGAAACAAAAGGCTATCATGTCATGTAAAAAAGCTTTAAAAAGCCTGGTTGGTGAGCTGCTACTGTATACAGAACCAACCTTGCCTGACAGAATGCTCGATGTTTCTGATGATGTTAAATAACACCATTTTATTTTATCTAGCACATGCTAGCGGTGTGACTCTACAGATAGCAATGACGGTTGAACAGTCAGTCACCACTTTGGTCCTGACTGAAATATCTCAATACCACTGGATGGATTGTTACAAAATAATGTGAAAATACTCCAGAGCAGATGTATCTTAATGACTTTGCTGATCCTGTGACTTTTTATTTAGTGCCACCAGCAGGTTTACATTTTCGTTCAGAGTGAAATGTACTGAATGGATTATGATGAAATTTGGTACAGACATTCATGACCCTCTCGATGAATTGTAATAACTTTGGTGATCTCCTGACCTTTAGTTAGTTTGTCCAACACTTTTATATTGTTTATGACTAAATACCTGCAAAACTAATGACATTCTGCTACATGCCCATACACCACCTTGACTTCTACACACTTACTTCAAAACTTCCCTGCATTAAGGTGACACTACTTCCTGCATTTGCAGTAGATGAGATTGGTACTGCAGAATCACCCCCACATATACCCGGGATGTGTTGAACATGCACACTCCACCAGTACAGCTGAGGAGACCATAGGTCTTGAGACAAAAAAGTTAAATGAACATGAGTCATGGACACGGACTATGAAGGCATACAAGACAGTGAAACATGGAGAAGCATAGTGCAGCGACAGATTGGACTTTGGCGAGTGCCATCATCCACATAGGCAGCACACACATCCACTGCCAGGCAGAAACTAAATATGCTGAAATGAGCTTCAAGCAGACGGTAACCCTGGCTCTTGAAAACATGACACCATACTGGACAATACCGGAAACTCAAGTCAGAGGGGTAAGTGTAAGGACAAAGACAGACGCAATGAATTTAGAAATGAAACGTCTAGAAATGGCATGATCAACACTGTTAAATGTCTTGTCACTTCCCAGCAGACTCCTGCTTTGCCTAAGTGGCATCTATTTTTGCAAGTCTCTATTCTTACCTCTGACAAGGCCCAGTTTAATGTTCAGGACTCATCTTTAAGCTTCAGTGGTAATGATCAGTATCCAGTGTCTTCTACTGAATCACCACAGTACTACACAGTACATTTAATATTACTTTTCCCAATACAAGTTCATTGACATGATTCCTAACTACTGCTGGTGCATTAAACTATTACAATCATGCACACTTCCTCAAGTATTTACACAAAGAACTGTATTGAAAAAGGCCCACTGCTGGGTCAGTTTAACTCCTAAACACACTGTGTTAGTTCTGTTCTTAGATTTGTAGTAATATTTTATCGCTTAGTCTCAGGACAAATACACCAAATGCATCAGAAGGAAAAGATTATAATTTTGACAGTTAATCAGAATTGGAAATAGCCTGTACCATGCAATATAGGCTATTTTTGTGGCATTTTCTTTCCTTTTTGAAATTATTAAAATAAATCATAATTTGCCTTAATTTGCAGCTTTGACATTTGGAATTATACACACTGACATTTACATAATCTGCATAGCGCTTATGCTGGGCAAGGAATACAGTATGTCACTCTAGTATAGAGACTTCTGAATGAGCCATTAAAATCACATGCCTCATCGAACAAATTAGTCGACCAAGTTATTTATATATATATATTAGTTAAACATGGAGGCAAAAAAGTGAACATGACTTTTGAGTTTTTTTATATTTATAAAATGTAGGACAAATAAATATGTACTGTACAGGTTGATCTTACCTGTGGTCATTATCAAGAAATACTTTTCAAAGAGTTTGCAGAATATAATAACTACAACTTCTCTACTGACAGAGCAGAGGTGCTGGGAACTGTTGGGGAGCAGGGCTGCGCGACAAGACTGTAGGGGATCAAACGCCGAGATAAACCAATTTTATTGCAGAAATAGTAACAAATAAGAAGAAAATGCTGCATTTTACTGTGGCTGAATAAAAAAAGACAAACACCACTGGCTACTGACTGTCACGCTTAACACAAATAGCAGGCTAAGTTAAGATAAATGGCTCATTTTGAACTCCAGCTGCAGCATATTTTTTGTTTATCTGGCCAAGGAAATACATATATTGCATATATATATATATATATATATATATACACACACACACACACACACACACTATAATATAATAGGTTATTATTGTTCAAATATACACTATATATAAATATATAAAGCAGAATGTCAGAGCTACAGCAGAGATGGGGAACTGGTTTGTGTGCTGCTGTGCTTTGGTTCTGTAGCCATCTAGCCATGTGCAACTGAATCTTGCTAATTAATGCAAGGACACACCCCAGGGATGCCGCGGAGAAAAAATACAACAAAACATCCCTGGGCAAGGTGAAAGTAATAAACACACACATACATGAACAGTGCTATGAGACATTCTGTGCAATCAAGTCAGTTAGAGCCTATATCTATTCACCTAGCAGTGTGATAGTATCAGGGTACAGCCGGTGGATGTGTTAACAGAGCCCTCAGCTCTACCCTTCACTCTGTGTCAGTCACTCTCTTGCCCGTCCTCTCTGTCTGTCTCTAACACTTGTCTTTTCCTCTCCAAGTCTCTGTTTCTTTGTGCTTCTGGAGCTCCGTCCCGCTGTTTTGGTCTCCGTCTCTTTTCCATCTGCGTGGGTCTCTTTTTCTCTCTCTCTTTCCACAGCCTTTGGGCGTGTCTATGTGCCAGCCATTGAAAGACATTTTCTGATAAATATTCATTCACCCCCACCACAGCCCCCACCCCCTGCAGACTACTGTGTCTATTTGAATGCTAATCAATTTCTGTGAAAATTCCATTGGCCTACTTATGGTTTCAGAGCCACTGCTCCCTTCTCTAAACTCCTCCACTTGCCTCCTCTGGTACTCTTTTCTTTCCTTTTTTCTCTTCATCTTTCCTTTCCTTATGTTTGCGTTCTTTTCCTTTAATTTCCTCTCCTTTCCTTTTCTCTCCACTCCTTTCCTGTCATTATCTGTCCTTTTTATTCTTCCCGTTTCCTTTCCTCTCCTCCCTTTTCTTCCCTTGTCCTTTCCATTCTCTTGTCACTTTTTCTCCTTTCTCTGTACTGCAGATCCCTTTTTCCTCTCATTATTTTCTCCCATTTTTTTCTGTTCCCTTTATCCTAGCTCCTCATTTCCCTATTTTTTCCTCATTCCTCCTCTCCTCTCACACATTCTTTGGTGAACCAGTGTGAACTTCCATGCACACACAGGTGAAGGAGGACATAATCCTCTACCTTTCTCACACACTCTCTCTCTCTCATGCCCATGGCATACAGATGTAATCACTGAGTGGACAAGAGCAGGTGGGAGTTCAGCGAGTGTGTAGAGGTTAGAGCAACTCCGAAAGCTTCGATGGGAGCTTATGCGGAATGAAGAAAGGAAGGAAGGTAAGAGGATAGAGGAGTCATGCCTTTGGTGTGAATCAATGGTGTGGGATAGTTTTCCTTCCCACTGTGAGCAGGAACTGGTGAGCGTCTCCAAAGGCCCCGAGATATGGTCACTTGGGAAATGGCAGCATATGGAGGATGGATACAAGGGGAGAGGAAGGAGGGAAAGAATTCAGAAAGGAGGCAACAAAGACAGTAGAAAGAGAGGACAAATGGGAGGTTAAAAAAACTCCAGGGGATACAAGGAAGGAAGGAAAGTCAGTTGCAGGATGGGTGCTTTCTTGAAACATTAACAGTTAAACATGGAGGCAAAAAAAAAAGTGAACATACAGTATAGCATCAGAGAAAAAGGGCACAGCGATCGGATGAGCTAACACACCTGGGATATGCAAATGTGGACAGAAAAGAGAGCGAGGGAGGGGGATGAACGGGAAAAGGAAGGATGCAGGTTGGAAAAAAGAGGGGGAATAAGAGATTGAAGCGGGGAATCAACGGCACCGGGTTTCGTGTAGAAAGAATAGCGCCCTGTGGGAGCTCCAGAGTCAAAAATGATTCTTACAGCTCTATATAGGGTCAAAGTGAGTAAAAGGATATGCAAATGTATGGATATGGATAAAGTAGGTTGGAGGGAGGGATTGATGAGATGAGAAAAAAGGACGGGAGGGAATTTCATCAAATGAGCAGCATGGAATTAATGAGAGAATTTAATGGTCTAACCTGTGGAAGCACTCTAATAAGTTTGCAGCGAGGCAGTGCCAACTGCCAACTGTAATAATGGCTACCAGCGGTTTTTCAGGTGACTTTAGTGATAGTGTAGAATTTGTTTTAAATCCAGAATGTGATGAGAGTTTATTGGAAAGTCACATACAAAATTTAGAGTGTGATTTTATGTCTCAGAGATTTTGGATGCACTGAGATAGCATCTGTTTGGCAGGTTGGGCCCTTGGGCAAGATACAATACTTACTTGCTCACTTATTCTATTCTAAGCTGCTCTGTGAAAGACTTCAATTTAAATGGCTATATATGGCTAGTAATGTAGTAAGTAATGTGAATTGCATGTACAATAAGGACAGAGGTGAAGAAGGAAGGAAATTATGGTACATAAATTGGATCATAGTTATAAAAAAGAAAGTTATTAAGGCTTAAGGCTTATTAGCATCATTATATCATTAATCTCTATAAACAGATATCTGCATATGACTGCAGAATATGTAGGCAAGGGACAAGATTTTGGCATCGGAAGCGTTCTGGTTTCCGTTTGTTGTCCGGGTAGTATGAACCATTCACATTTGAGTAGACTTTGGTTGCATGCAGGTTAACAGTCCGTGCGTAGAGCAAAAGAGGTGGAACACATTGGCCGAAATGCAATCTCTAAACCCATCGGCTATCGTCTGATGACGATTTAACTTTTTATCAATCTCAGAACCCTAATGATTAGCTTTTTATTTGCTTTTTAAAAATGTATCTGCATTCAAATCGTAGTGAGATGATAGCCAATGGGTTCTGAGATTGCTAATTGAACTGTTAACAATGACTGGCGCACAGAAAAGGGAGTCTTGGCCTGGATATCCGTTATCCGGACATCAGCTAGCTACACCGGAAGCCCAGCAACATTGGCCGTTGCCCCCAGATGCTAAATTGCTGTCAAATGATAGCTGATAGGTTCCGAGATTGTTAGATCATTAGCATTACTGTCTGGGTTTTCCACTGGGTACCAAAAGGGTTGCTTGGAGGACAGCCGTCCAAATGTCAAAGTATTTCTTTTTGATTCTTGGGTGTAGGATGAGGATACATTTAGAAGAGAGGACTGTAATGTCCTTAAGGACATCGCAAGTGATGGATTTATACTGAATTAGCCTGAATATAAGACAGCGTCTTTTATGGAAATCCATCCATCAATGATCTACTATTATGCCTACATTACTTATCCTGTGCAGCGTTGTGTGGTGCTATCAAAGCTCAATTAAGGCAAGATGCAGGGTACACTCTAGACAGATTTCCAGCCTATCACAGGACTGAAGTTATTTAGAGACACCAAACAAACAACGTTGTGTGTCTTAGGAGGGAAGAAAACTGGAGCACCTGGAGGAAACAGAACATGCAAACTCCTCTTGCTGTGAGGCAACAGTGCTAACCACTGCACCACCATGTTGGAGGGGTATCACACTAAACTCAAGAACTAGACATTTACATATTCATAGCAGATGTGTCAGGCTCTGCTAAACCTCCACCAGAACAGGGTTGGACATGGATCAGAAGCTGCCCGGCTTTGGTGAACTGGCATTTCCACCAGAAACGGAAAATATGTCAATGATGTTTGAAAGTCATTTAACAGACTCACTGAAGAGAGAGAGAGAGACAGAATTAGAAAGTGTGCATGCATTGGCTATCCAGACAGAAAGAAGAAACGTAACTTTTTCTGGTAATTTCAGAATTTGATGTAATTCAGTGTAATTCTGTGGTTCATCACTGAATTGTA
The DNA here is from genome assembly GCA_002120245.1 of Maccullochella peelii. Taxonomy (NCBI): domain Eukaryota; kingdom Metazoa; phylum Chordata; class Actinopteri; order Centrarchiformes; family Percichthyidae; genus Maccullochella; species Maccullochella peelii. The sequence goes on from LKNJ01001921.1 coordinate 92,013, forward strand.
ACTACACTGCAGACTGGAGTGTCTATAACAGCACAAGCAGGGTGACAGCAGTCTCATATGAATGGATCCAATGCAGGTGTGTACTAATAGACTGGCGTTATATGCGCATTTATTGTCTGAAATGGGTACATGTAACCTTTGCTGACCAGCAGCCTCTGTGGACAAAAGTGGAAATTACAGGACAATGACACACTGATTTCCCGAGATTCTTTTGAGTGAGTTACTTTAAAGACAATAATTTGGTGATCTAACAGAGCAATGGGATTGAAAACTCAAGCAGGAAACAACAGACATGTCTCCTGGTGAGGTACAATGTGTTTACTTCGTGTTTCACTTTCAACCAGTTAAATATTTATTAGTGACATGCTAAAACATAGTGTAACAATAGTACAAGGGGAGGAGAGTCATAAAGTCAGCAAACTGACTCAGTCATGTCAGTTAGCTACCTTCTGGTTATACCAGACCAAGTAAGGCTGCAGCAGCAAAACTCCTGAGAGTATTGAACTGAGCAAAGGTGTGTTTTATTGCTTGTGAATTTAATTGATAAGAGGAAGGTCATATTCATTCTGTTTTAAAATTGACAGTCTTGTTTTAATGCTGTTAGGCTAGTTTCTGTCTGTCTGTCCATCCATTTACAGTGTTTCTGAAAGAATTTGTCAGCTCCAGATGTTTCCAGAGGTTTTCTGATGGCTTGTGTAAAGTATTTGTCTACAATGAAGGAAATGAGGAGAGCATCTTCTGATATCTTTGGCACAGAAACGGACTGTGGACAAAATGATCAACAAAGCATCCAAAAATGTACGTTGTAATGTTAGAAGTTGGCAGATCCAAAAAGACAGTCGAAACCAATCCCATCAGGTCTTTCAAGAGCTTTACATGCATGTGCGAGTATGTGACTGAAAAATATAATACATGCATGCCTATTATAAGCCACATTCCAAAACAAGAATAATAGGGATAAAGGATGGGGACTAACCGTGGTTGTGGTCCTGTGGGAAAATGCAGTTTTCTGCCAAAGTTAAAACAGTTTTTGAGAGTTAAACTCTTAATAAATAACACCTATGGATTTTTTTTCCTGAACTTTAACTTTGATTGTTGTTTATTTAGTCATAAATATTTAATATTAGAGAGAAATACTTTGGATTTGAAGCCAAGTTTTTAGGGGCTTTAAAGTGAAATCACCAAACACCTGAGTCCGCTGGTTAATGCTGATTCTCTATGAGAATGATATTTGAAAGAGCACTAGGCTATAGTTTATATATTTGTTTTTAAAATTTTTTTATTGATTTACCATAACCAATGTATTATTTGAATGTGACAATACATTTAAATATGGTGTGCCAGCCTGCTTCGTTTTATTCAGAGTGTTTCATAGCTTCACAAACGCTTCATCCAAAACCAGAAAACTGCATAAGTGTCTCATAATCAGGGTGGTCTTACAAATGGGCTAATATGGTATTTATTCTTATGTACAAACGCAGGGGTCTATGGCACCTTTGTAGGCAATATTCAAAGACACACAGTGGATCAGAAGGCTATTTCTAAGTATCCTTACAAGGCCATGGTTACATTCATTAGCCTTATTTCATACATCATATGGAGATACATTAAATATTAATCCCCACACATTTACATACCTGATAACGCAGCATTAATTATTCAACATCAACGGCCCTCTGACTTCCTCCATATCTCACCGCAGACTGTGTTGCCTACAGTCTTTTCATAGGGCATTACACATCAGCTCTGAACTCTGTTCTTGCAAGTTGTATTACAATGCACATAGTTTAATATCACACTGCCAGGCAAGAACAAAGGCAGAAACGAAGGTTAATACGAAGGGAGTCTGGTCTAGAATCTTAAGATATGATATCCGCCTTGTGCGTTTGAACAGAAAGAAATGATAGGGTTGGTTGGGAATTGTGGATCTGATGAAGCAATACTCAGACAGTAGAGCAGAGAATGTCATACAGTAGAGGCAGTGTGAAATAGGGGAAATTAAGAGTAAAGTCTGTGTAAAGCAATAATAAATGTGTTCTGAGTTTGTCACACCACAGAAATGTGTTCTTAACCACCCAGTCAAATTGGAATGATTAAAAAAATCGGCAAGTGTATAAAATTAGGTTTCAAAATTGTGAACAAATGAGCAGCATTTTGTGCTCTGAAACACTGGGGGCACGTCCGCTGAAGGCGCTGGTAGATAACATCACTGTAACACCGAGCCGAAGAGCAAGTGAGAGCTGCTGCTCAGCGACAGACTCCCATTCAGCGAGCTAGCACAAAGCTCCAGTTTTTATATAGTGTTAGGGGAGGGGTCTTGCTCAGTATGGCTCCAGTGCATCATCAAGCCATGATTTCAGGCCCACCCAAAAAATCCTGAATACAAAAATGGTGAAAAACAGTTTAACTCCACAGTTCAGTACTGCATAGTTTTCAAATGTTTTCAGTAATTCCTTTCTAACATGTATACTGTGTTTAGAAGCAAATCTCTGAATTTCCTTTGCATAGACTTTAAAATAGATGTCTGCACAGGCATTATTTAAGCATGATCTCGTCTCCATGCACCAAACTAACAGACAATCCACACTCAAGCACATATTAACAAAACCACAGCCAGATTTGTATGTTGCTGCTCGGGTGATGCAGTCTTTAATTGTACTATTCTCCATCTCATTTTCATTTCCATCATTAGGATAGTAGGTAGGCAGCAAGGCTGGCTGGCACTGTGCTCATTAACATTCCCATCTATCCTCTTCCAGCGTTTGTCCAATCTGTGGCCCTGTAGCTGAGATCTGATTCAGAAGCTGGCACAGTGGTGTGAGAAGGCAATTAATCACACTAGTTAATAGGCAAGATGTGGTGGATGAACACAAGGTGTAGGTCTCCATGTTACACCGACAGACTATTAGATAATTCAAGAGTTTGATGTACTACCTTGTGCTGGGATGAGATTTGCATCTATGAAGCCCTGTTGCTGACTTTATTCTCGAAAGAACATTCAGTCCCGAGTGGAGACATTTTTCATTAACTTGTACCTACATTTGTCAAAGATTATGAGTTTGCTCTTAACTTACTAGTTGCAATGAAAAAGACAGAAAAATGTTCACAGTATCAGCTCTGCTCCAATTCGCCTAGGAACAGGTGTTCTCTGGAAAGTTTATTTTTTCAGTAACAAACAGTGACAACTTAGCTTGAGCAACAAACACGCTGCTAAGTTTTTCAGACAGCTTCCCTATAAAAAGGAGCGAGGTGCTTTTCAGAGGCCGCTTCTGGGTGAAGGGGCTGACAGCAACCACGGCTTCAAAGTCCACCACACACCTCCTTGATATTCATGAGGGTTTTGTCAAACACAGCCTCTTTTAATAAAACCGAGTCCTTTAAGGTATTGCTAAAGGAAAGTCTGAATGTTAAAACATGTCAACAGGCTCATTTTGTCTCATTTTAGGATTAATCCTATTTTTTTGAGCCTTGAGCCAGAAGAATTGAGCAAAGCAACCTTTCAGCCTGTGTCTTCTAGTTGGCCTTGACCTCTGCCTTCTAAACTGTCAAGGCAACAGTAAGAAAGAGTTGAACTCAATAACCTTTTGCTGTGTGTATCAACTCTACATGTACAATACTTCAAATAAGATGACCCAAGGTTAGGAGAGCTTCACACATGCTTAACAAGGGTTCAAAAAGACATACTGTAGGTTTCCTGAGATTACAGCTCACATTATGTACTACCAGCAGGTACTCACCATGAGATCTTGGAAAGAGAGCAGAGGGCTGAGAGTCAGAGATGCACTATGGAACTTGACAGTGTAAATAAATAAAAACTTCATGAATAAGAAATAAAGAGCAGGGGTATACTGCGTCTAACCTTACCTGACATGGTACAACATATATACAATTCATCAGTACCTATTATTTACGTGTCACTGACCAATAGTGCTGTCAATCTTCCGATAGAATTTCATTCCTTATTATTTTTAATATTAGAATTTTTAATGCTCAAATATAGCCTATTATTAATATTTACTATGTACCTATACACTGTACACAGGCATTCCCAATGCCACTATCAGCATGTGGTTGTTCTGTTCACATTCTGTCCACTAGAGGTCATTCCAACATTACCAATACACATTTGGAATTAACAACAGGTGATAGCTTTCTTGCTAAGTAATAATTACGCTGGTAAACCCTGTGATGAGGAGTTGGGAGGCACAAAAGAAGTAATTCTTGCCTGCTTTTGCTGTGGTTCCTCAGACTCTAGATCGTCTAGCTTGCCAGGGTGTAGTTGTCGAGTGATGTTTCATTTGGACCTTGCATATTCTGCAGATTACTATATCTTTATTTGTTATTTTTCTGTTCGTTGGTGGAAATCTAAAAACTTTCCACATCTCCGTGGCTGCATAGCTTTCTGCCATTTCTGATAGTGAGATTGTGATTCAGAAAACTTTATATCAGGCGTGACAAAAGCATTTCTCGTGTTTTCACATGTGGGAAGGCGAGAATCGCTAATGTTAGCCAACACATTTATAAAATAAAAAAATTACACACTCGTTTGAATTTTGTTATTATTCAATTTATATTCGACTCCTGAAATTTATTCCAACACTGACCGAGAGTCACAAATGTAAAGGTAAACTACACAATCGGATTACTATTACTACTAGCAGAATATCTGCAAAGTATATCATTTTTCAGAGATATACTGTAAAAAAATAGGACGATGCAAGGGAAGCGCTTATTGAAATGCTAAAACTGGACTTTAATACCATGATAGATGACAAATGAAAATTTCAATATCACAGAGAAACCATCAAATGTCAGCATAAGTATCAAAGGTCACCCAACGGGCGGCTGTGGTACAGAGGGTAGTGCGGTTGTCCATCAACCCCAGACCCCATCGATCCCGGCTCCTCCTGTCCACATGTCGAAGTGTCCTTGGGCAAGACACTGAACCCTAAGTTGTCCCCGGTGGAGGCCAGCATGGCAGCTGTGTCCCCACTGGTGTGTGTGATTGGGTGAATTAGACTACTGTTAAAAGCTTAGATTACTGTACAGCGCTTTGGGAACCGTTTCAACGGTTGAAAAGCGCTATATAAGTAAAAGTCCATTTACCATTTACCCAGCCCCGTTTGGGACTGTCTCATCCACTGTGGTGGAGACAGTCCCGGAAGTTTCAGTGAGCATGTCGTCAGCCCTTTTTGAATTGCTGAAAATAAATCTGATGTGGGAAACTATTCAGAGGTCTGGAAACAAGATATTTTCACAGGGTTTCACAATGTTTTGATGTTGGTGTCCATTTTGGTGGGTAAAATGCTTCCACATTTAAATTTAGTTCTTGCCACATGCTTGGTCAACCAGACTGGGTAGAGTGGGATTCAGATCAAGGCGTTGTGAACTGTTTGTGGCAGATGTCATGTCTTCTGTTCCGACCAACTGGTGTGACTCAGTTGTGCTGGCTGCCACCATCTACTGTCATGCAAGACTGTGACTGGCAGTTCTAGTCCTTCTGCTCTTTTTAAGCACTCATACAACGTCTGGATGCTATGATGTTATGCAATCTCACTAATAGAAACCATTTGGTTAATGTAGACTGAATAACCAGAAGAATAAACACCCATGTACAGTGCAATTCATACATTTTTGTTTAAAACTTTGTAAAGTTTAAAGCCACTCACTATATGTAACTTCTTAGTATCAAAAAAGACACTGTGGTACACAGGACAGTAATGAACTTGTGCCTAAACCTCATGCCCACAGCCCGAAGTACTGCCACATCATTTAACATCTGTAGCACACACCAGATGTGCTGCATGGACAGAAGAAGTACTCAGGGTTCACCAGAGGATTTCAAACTGTGAGGCGTGCCTCCGCAGGGGGGCGTGGGAGAGTTGAAGGGGGCGCGTGGAGAGAGACACGTGAGGCATAGATACCGTGTGAGGTAAGAGGGACAGGTGCATGCCAGTGTTCTAAAAAACAACAGAAAGTTATTGTAGTTTGGCCACGGATTTGGTTGGTTTAACAACACGGTCAGCATTCGCTGCAATTATGGAACCATTGCCATCTGATTGCTGCAATTTGCGTCAAAAAATGGACTCCTTCTCGAAGTCATAACTACTTTTAGATTCAGTGTGACTTACACTTTCCAAGGATATCACTATCTTTGCAAATTCTCTATTCCTCCTCCTTCTAACTCCAGAAGTTGCCCGAGAATCATCACGATTTCTTCAGTATCAAAGTTATTCAGTGATAGTTGTCTGTACATCCATGGGTACATGGCAAACAGGAACTGCTAGTAACTAGTTAGGCATAATGGTGCCAATTTGCCAAAATGCAAACAAATATAGGCTAAAAATGAAAGGGCTCAAGTTGTAGCCCATAGCGTAACTCACTGAATCCACGGCAACATTATACTTCTTGTTTACATCAAAGCATTATGGGAACTTTAGAGCATGATTATCCCTCAAACAATGTCTTTGCAGTCTTTGAAAACCCCTGAGGTACACCATCTGGGATGTGCCATATGTGATAAAGTTGCTGCTTTTCTTGAGCGTTAACGTGCATCAGTGCTGGGAGATAGAAGAGTGACGTACCTTAACACGGTGACGTGAATCTTGATGCCACTGTGGGTGTGTGAGTTTACATAAAAAATAATAGGCGCAGGTGTTTTGAAGTGCGTCAGACACCACCGGTGTTTGTTGCCCTTTGTTGCGTTTATGGGTATTGAGCATATTGAGTCTCTCTCTGCATTGCAGTCATCAGGAGAACATTAATTAAGGAAAGGAAAGTAAGGAACAAACTAATCATCAGTTGACATGAAAAGAAAAGCTTGTACGAACATGTACGAACATGTACGTAAGTCGCATAGTCACACTATCACACTATCACCCACACACACACGCAGCATCTGGCAGAATGCTGGCTATGACTGAACAGAAAGAACAGGTGAGGCCAGCTCGTGTTGCTTTTCATGATCACTTCACTCCAGTGCGGTCCACATGTCTAAAAGATTCTCCGACTGCGTGGACATGGGGAGGTTTGATCTTTATAGTATAACTGAACCCTGTAGACCTCCAGCGCTCATCCCAATTCAGGTGGTGGGAGGGAAAAGCATGAAATATGTATGCCTCTGTTGTTGATGTTGCACAGAAACCCTCAGAAATATCAAGCAGCCAGAGTTCCACTGTCACACAAACCAGTGTAGTGATATACACCCATGCCTCTGCAGGCAGGTTTACTCACTGCTGCATAGAGTGTTAAGCACAGTTGCGGTTGCCTACTTGAACTGGTCTAAATACAAGCACATTTCTGTACACAATGCATCTTTTATATTGTGATTCTTTTACTGCTATCATTTCTCTCACTCGTTACTGCTTCCATTACATTATTAGTTTTTATATATGTGATTTTAAAAGTTCTTATGTATATAATTGTCTTATGTTCCTGGAGGAAAGTCAGAATAAAATCTTTTTAGCTGGTATTTACTGTTTTCTGTGACTTCAAAAGCTTTGGGCAGTACTAGGGCTGCACGATATTGTAAAAACTGGCATTGTGATATCTAATATTTTTCCTGCAATATATATTGCAAGATGGTAAGGCATGCACCAAAAGGTGCCCAGCCTGCATGGGCTTACAAGACACTACAAACATAACAAACAAGAGCAATAACATAAAGAGAGCGAAAGAGCAAACATAATACACTTCCATACATGTCAAACAGTGTCAAACCAAATATGAACACAATCCTGCTCAATAGACACTACAGGTAGAAAACATAACTCACGCTTGGGCCACACCGCCTACCTCTACCTGTGTGTGATGTCTGTAATTGCAATAATAGAATGTTTCATTTCATTATAAATTTCATTTATATTTAGTTTAGACAAAAAATGGTTAAGAGGCTTGTGGTAAATTGTAACTGGGGAGTTAAAAAAAAGAATATTTATATTTTTTTTTCCTGTGTGTGACATAGTCTACAGATATAAACTTTGAAACTGAAAATGAAAGGTGTAATGTTGCTGGTTTGATGTCAGTAAGACTATCAACAGATCATTTTCACTGTCTATTTTTGCTGAGAACCACGGCGTCACGCGGAAAAAATAGGCAACACTCCGAATCTCTAGCTGATCTGCGCTGCAGCACGTCTCACGCAGGCTGTGGGGCTGCTCTAACCTGTTAACATGGGCGCTGAAATGAAAAGCAAGAGGTTCTGCGATGCACTCGCGCAGCTCAGGTAGGCGGTGTGTCCCAGGCTTTAGGCACATCTGAGGCACAGACTGTCCCTTTAACACATCAAAGTGCCCTCCTAAGCTGCTGGTAGGCATTTAACACAAACTGAGCTAAGTGAAATACTTCGTCTGTAAACAGGTACTGAAGTCTACATTCATCAGACATAGAAAACAAATCAGGACCAGCCCCGTGACAGTACCCCGTGAACAACTTTAACTTTTAACGAGCACCGGGACAAGGTGCCGCTGATAACGGGAAAAAGCACACTCAAAAGCCGCCTCGGGTAACTGAACGCCTGCCTCTAGTATCCAGGCGACATTATCTGTGACACACACTGTGCATGCCTTACGTGACATCGTGCAATGGGACTATTGCACATGCGCACTTCACAGTGTCGATGCTGAAACAATATATCGTGCAGCCGTAGACAGTACACTACATAATAGCTATATATAAAAATGGAAGAAACACCTCTAAATATGAGTGAGGAAAAGGTTGGTTTTGATAGATTTGTATAACCATCTTTTGAATTTGAAGTTACACCAAATAAAATGGAAAATAATGTTATCAAATACCACTATAGTTTCTCTCAACTCTGTAGTCCATACAGTAGTATCCAGAACATTTTTTTTATGACAAAAATGACAAAATCTTTATTGATTTTTCCCATGACCAGGGCAAAAATACAATAAATGTAATGAACACCAGAATTGACTTCCCCCATTCCATCCTCCCACCCACCCTGCCACCTAAAGAAATACATTTTTTCCTTCATAAACCCCCCC
>LKNJ01001921.1:101026-130695 GCA_002120245.1 Maccullochella peelii
AAAAAAAAAAACCCTTTGGGAGTGTAGATAAAAGAAGTTTCAGAGAAATACAGAAATCAATGTGTAAAACCCTTTGATTAATGTGCTTTGATTAACGTGCGTTTTCTTTCAAGGACAGACATATGGAAGCGAACAAGAGGATCTTGGTTTCGTCAGTGCAGGTGCTTCTTTAATGACGGTAAAACCACAGACCTATTCGTCATATTTGGCAGCAGTTTTTCACACTAAAGGTTGGCATGTGTGAAAAAACAGGATGCACCACAGCGCAAATGAGAACAAAATCTACTTTCTTGTTTCTGACTCTGGCTTGTTCCCTCCAATTATATTTTCCCACTCCTTTGGGAAAACAAGATTCCTTTGTATAAGAGTTTGATTCTGACCAAATCCAGCTCTCTGTTCAAATAGCTGCAAGCGGAGGCTTTCTCTCGCTTTTCTTTTGATTATGCCAATCACTGCCACAGAGTGGAAGTGGAAGTACAACCCCACAAGTTTGAGTCAATGACAAACTTCAGACTTAATCAAAACACATCTCACACTCACTCACCCCCGCCCGCCCACACCCTACACACGCATACATCTCAGCTGCCATCTCTGTGCTCAAAGTTTGACTATTCTGTCCAAGGCCAGAGAGCTGGTTGGGATTCAGTAAGAGGACTCTTATCTAAAGAGAGATTGAAAGCATGCTGATAGACACCTTGGCTAAGGTAGAAACCATTTTAGATTGTCATAAGTCATGGAGCCAGATGCACACCAGGTGCCAGAGAACATAAAATCTAGGTCTTTTTAATGTTTACCTGGCATGAAGTAAATCATTATTTTTTTTTATTCAGAGACTATCCAAGAGATAGAAATTCTACATTCTGAATCTTGCATACCAGCTTTTGAAACATAAACGCAGAATATGTCATTGGTGGACTATGACATGAGCGTTCAGTTTCTCTGATGTTCAAAGTGGATTTCTGTAAAATAACAACTATGAGTGTCTGTTTCACTCCTATCCATTTGTATTTGCTCAGTGAGGAAACCATTGCATCAGATCCTGTTTTCACGCTGCCGCTTTTAGCTACACAGCATGTGGTGGAGATCCACTCTGAATCTGTCGGCTGCAGATTAATAAAGTGGTGAATTGCAACAATCCCCCGAGATTGTTTGGGATAGTGATTACTAAAGCGCAATAGGGAAGTTACTTCCTTCAGACAGCCGTCACCAGAGTTCAGTGTCAGTGGTTTGTGTCTTATCAGGTGACTGTCTTTCATGTTGAGATGGATTTACACTGGCTGTTAAAGGAATTGAAAATATAACCTTGCTGTGAGAGGATGACACTGGAACCACCAAACCACCTTTCTACTCATAGTTCATTGTTCGTGTAAGTGTTCTCCACAATTATCTATAGTGTAGTAGCTACACAGCAACTCTTAGTCTGTAAAATCACATAATGTGATGCATTTGAACCAAATCACTGAAGCATACTTTTTCTGTGTAGTGTGAACAAAGAAAGCAAACATATTACTTCTCCTGAAATTCCTAATAATATGGAATTTACTTGCAGTACAATAAATGTATTTTTGCTCTTTGCTCTGAGTTACCTTTAGTTATTTGAGGCCCCCAAAACATGTGCCACACCCACAGATACATTGAATATATGGATGGCAAACCGGTTCGATCCCCGGGTCCTCCTGTCCACATATCAAAGTGTCCTTGGCCAAGACACTGAACCCTGATTTGCTCTCGATGGAGGCTAGCACCTTTTGCGTGGCAACTCTGTCGGCATTGGTGTGACAATGGGTGAATGAAACCGATCTGTAAAGCACTCTGGGAACCATTAAAGGGAAACTCCGGTATTTTAAACCTGGGTCGTATTTTTACAAACTTTGGGGTCTAAATGACTAATACTACCAAGTTTAGCAATTGGTCCAGTAGATCACCTCCGCCGGCATCCGCAAATGGGCTGCAATGGCTGCAACATAATCCTTTGGGGCAATTGCGCAATTTAGTGCGTCCACTAAAAGTACTTGTTTTTGCCACTAACAGGCTCAGACTGTTATTCGAAGTGTCTGACAACATTATGGAAAGGATCCCTACAGAGACAGACTGTTTTGTCAAAGAGTAAGATCCTTTCGTCTTCCTGCAACAACTTAACCTCTCGCGAGACCCCTCGTTTAGCGAGACTTCTGTTTCTGGTTAAACAAAAATGATCTTAAGGGGCGCTGTGTAAGTGAAGTACATTTACCATTTAAGTAGGAAACAGCGTGGGTAGGGTTGGAAACATAACCTGCAGGAGCTAGCATGGCTAATGGGCTAACAAGAAAAGTTCACAAAGTTGTAAATTATACAGCATTTACTGTCATTAACCTCTGTCACTATCCTTGCACTCACTGCTGCCAATCAGCATCTCGTCTTTTCTGCTACTTGTTTTATTTAGTAGGGCAGTTATTAAGCAAGAATATAAACAAATAATATTTCCTGAATGAGAGGTTACCCACCCGCTGCATCAAACTGGCTGGAAATGGGAGAGCCATTTGAATCAGACTGAACTCTGGCGCAAAGTGAAGGAGTCGGGTCAATTTGTGACCGGAAGCAAATGTGTCTGACCCTATTCCACATAAAAGAAATTTGGTCTGACTGCGCCATTAAGCTGATTGCTTGGAGCGCACGGTAATGACTGAAGGCTCAGATGACCATATCAACTTTTTTACCAACTCTTCTCTTCTCTCATCTGGAAATTCGGTGGCTGGACTGTCAGAGGACCTTGATCAGAGAGATTTTAGTAAGGAAATCGGAGAGGGGGACATGTCGCCAGTGTAAATGATGCCCTTGCATGACTGTACTGTACTTTGTGCCCTGTGACTTGATTGCGACCCATCTGTGAAATCCAGTAAGTTGAAGCTACAACCTCCAGTTAGTGGCCTTAATGTATCACAATTAACAACATATCAAATTCAAATTCAAATAAGCTACTGGCATGACAGATCAGCAATCTATATTGTCAATGTGGTACAGAAATACAATATAATTAAGGCATTAAATAACAAGTAGAAAAAACATGGGAAGCTGTAATCCTTACATACAGGTGTAATCACTCAAACATTTACTACAGAGCTTGTTTAGTGTATGACAACAGTTGACATATTTTGCAGCTAATACTGCACAGTGACTTTTCTACCCACATAGGTAGGGCACTTTCTGAAGATCAGGGAGATGGATAAACTCAGGATACATATTTAGTTTTTAAAAGAAACCTCTCTCAGATCCTTATATTTCTCACAGTATAATAAGAAGTCAGATTCTGTCTCAACCTCTCTTTTATGACAAAACACAGCCTGGCCTCCCTGGATAGCCTGTTCTGCCTGTGACGGCCTGTTTTTATGGCCAGGCTGTGTCCACTCAGTGGGTAGATTGCCAATGTTTTCCTTAGTTTTCTATCAGTCACTGTGGTCAGGTACTCTGCCATGTACTCTCTATTTAAGGTTAAATAGAATTCCAATTTACTGTGTGATCTGGTGGTTGATATCATTTTCTTTTTGTTTTGAGATGATGCGTTGGGCCAGATAGTTTGGTGCCTGTCTTTCTTGTCATATCTGTTCTGTCCCTTTCGAACAAAGGTGAAAATTTCACGAGAAAAAACATTGGTCACATGATTTATACTGTGAATCACTGTCAGAAACATTTATGCCAGTCCAAATTGATGAAATCACGCTATTTCACAAATAAAAAGGTGTGTAAATATACTCTGAGTGGGTTTACTTTCTACCATATTCCTGTGAAGTCAAACCATAACCATTTAGTTCTGGATTTTCTCAAGTCCTTAAAAGCCACAAGTCCAATTTTAGATATATGAGGTTTCTGCAGAACACTGACAATATTCATTATCTAATAAAATGGATTGAGAAAAAAAAAAATTATCAGCCTGTGCCTGATTCAGACTGAGTGTGTACAGCATGCAAAATGGAAATCCCTGGAAAGTCAAATGCCCTCTTCATTAGACAAGTGTGTGCCCTCCCCTCTCCTTCCTCATCTTCAGACGTAATTAAACAAAAGAATAGAATGGAGAGTCTCCCGCTCTTACCGCATTCTGCAGGGATAATTAAATGCGAGAATAAACTAGGAGGACTGATACAGCTCAGTTAGCAAACAAAAGGAGGGTGGGTTGGTACGGGGAGGTCTCAGGCTGCTACCGTATTTAATGTTCATAATTCCATTGAAACGGATTTGGCTGAGCACCCCCAGGCTCGGTTACAGTAAATTGAGTCAAACTGCTGGGACTCACACTCTCTTTCACTAAAGGTGCTGTGGTGGTTTTGGCCTGTAGGGGGCAATTTAGTTGCATGACACCACTTGTACTAAAGGGGTATACTTTGTTGTGTGTGTATGTGCGTGTGTGTGTGTGTGTGTGTGTGTGTGCACGCGCTATGGTGACGGCTGTGTGTGTGTGTGTGTGTGTGTGTGTGTGTGTGTGACGGTTGGGGCTTCTGTGTTCAGAATCAATCAATTCAGTTTAAGTTGATTTCCTGCCAAATCCAGATACTGAACAACATTCAGCAGGAGGAAGTTGACTCGTGCAAACTAACAAGAAACAATTAAATATGGTTTTTCATCAACAAATTAATTGCTGCCTCAATTTACATACGTAAGTGAAAGTTAATTTACCCCTGCGTGCGTGCGTGCGTGTGTGTGTAGAAGTCTTTTTCTTCTTTTCAATGTCGCCACGTGGTGAGAATTAGAGGTGGTGGTCTTATTTAGTATTTTAATTGAAAGGCCTGTGCAAAACGAAGTGCTCTATATCCTAATCACACATACTTAACCCCATGAAAGAGAATTCAGGGTTCATTTGGTGACGTGTTTGCTTTGATGAAAAAGGAATATGCGTGGGAGTTACTGTACGGGGGTGCAACATCGCCATCTCAAATGGCAACGCTTGGCGCAGCTGCAGGAACAAAGAAGCAATGATGAAATGTAACTGATTTTATCATCACACTTGCTGTATCCCACTGGGGAGCTTTGGGCTTCTTTTTTTTTTTGCTGGCAGAATTGTGACATAACATAACATAACAGAGTTATGTATACACTTTACCTAGAAAACAAGCCCTCAGCACAGGACCTTGAGTTTGCTATGTTAATCAAAATGTTTTGCCTCCACATGCTGGCTGAATTAGCTCCCCTCCACAGACTGCTGGTAAGTGAGAGTGGAGAGAAGTGATTTTGTACTAGTCTGAGCACCTTTTCTTTTATCATTACCTTTTGCCTGCATCATTTTATTTTTTTTTTTACCTCAGAATTATGTAAAGCACTAAACAAACTCAATTTCCCACTTCAATTCTCTCACAAATCTCACAGCTTACACCACTTGACAAGTAACGAAGAGTGGCAAACCGTGCCACTCACATGGTGATGATTTGTCACGACTTAACAACAACAAACACCGAGATGAAACTGCAACAACGCCCAGGTTGTAGAATCCCTTTCAGACTTAAAATATTTCCAGCATTTCTATAAAGCACTATTTACTATATTATTTATCTTGATCAGCTCTCAACACATGCTAAAGTAGGCAAAATGTAATAACTGCAATAAAAAAGGTACTCTAGCAACAGACAGATAAAGAATTATGAGTGTTTACGTTTTCCGCAAGTGACCTCACGACATGTGACAGTAGGAAAAGCAGGTGTAAACGATCAAATTAATGATGGCTGAATTCCATTTAGCAACTTCAGTTCCAGAGCTCTGGTCAGCATTGTGCACTCTGACTCATTGTCACACCGTCATGGCTTAGTGGCACACGAACAGAATGGAACCCTTGTTAGTGTTATTAGTAATGCCTGGGCTTTTCATGCTATAACATGTCAAAATGCCTGCTGTCAAAGAAACAAAAAGCCCAGGTGTAAATGACAATAACAATGGCATTCCATAAAGTGTCCCAGTAAGCCATGTCATGTGTGAGTGAGCATGCGCAATACCAGGGGCCAATTGCATAAACTTAGTTTAAGACTAGTCTTGGCCTTAGACTAGTCTTACATCGTCAGGTTAGACTAGTCTAATTAAGAATGCCTGTTGCATAAATATTAAGAATGACTTAATTTGAGGTAGAAAAGTTAGCCACCTCTCCCTCTGGCTAAGCCTGAGTTGAGAGGTTTGTTGCTATGGCAACAATCTGTTAGAACGTCAGAAGACACAAAGGCATATTGATTACATATACAGTAACACTGACTGTCGCATTGCGCGACAGGCTATCTACGTCAGTCTTACATTTAAGTGTCTACAGCAAGTCTGACTTAAAGTTATATTTAAGTCAAAGACTAGGTCTATTTTTATGCAACTGGCCCCAGAGCTCTGGATCTGGCTCACGTAAATGGAATGCAGCCATCATTAATATTCAGTCAACAAGTTAGCTCTTGCAAGTGGTATAACATAAGCTGGCTTCAACGGTGCCCTACACTATGAATGGGCAGCACTGGAGAACAAAAAGGCTTCCTAACTCTCAAAACTGGTAACATGCTGTAAATGACATTCCCTCTGTTTGCCAGCACAATATGACAGATTCAGTATATGCGACATGTGCGAAAAACTGTATATTGGAAAACTAGTAAAACTGTCAAAGGATTTAATATGAATATAAAATTATTTATCAGCCACAGGGGAACATGAAAAGAGACTTTGCACACCTGTGAATCACGGGACTAATTAACATCTGTGATTATTTTTCACAAAAAATGTCATTTATTTTTCCAAAGTCATCAGTCTGTCTCCTCTATTAAACCCGAATTGCCACGAATGGGCAGCTAACTCGCACACTGAGACTTTACATGGACCAAGAAAGCACACATTATACAGCCTGATAAGCTGTTTTTCTTATTAATCCAGTCCACAGTAACAGACTCAGCAGTTCCTGGTGGTGAAACAAAAACAGTCAACATGGTATTAAAATCCAAAGATTAATATCCAAAGAGCTGATCAAATCTGATTTAGCCGTCACAGGAGAAGGAGATGACACAGCTATGAGTCATCTTATTTGTTCCTTTCTTCCTTAGCTGCTTCAGATCTTTTGTTAGTACATGATGACAAACTTCCCAATTTTTTTTTACCTTCATCCACCACATGGATGAAGGTGAAAATGCCAAGACAGATTCTCTGTCGATGATACAAAGCAGCCATAAGCTCTTCATCTTTCTATACATATTTACTTACTACTATAGTTATATACTCTTGGATAGACTTTGCTTCCCTACACACATAAAATTGCCGTGAAACATGGCTTTACATTATGAATATATTTGTCGAATGTGTGTGTTCAACATGTAACGTTAGCCCCTCAGTTCCATCTGGTACATAAGGACACACCCGACACTCTCATCCTCAGCTTATTTTACAATGCAGCACGGGATGGGATAAAACTGGGTGTATGTCAGCGTGCGTGTGTGTGTGTGTGTGTGTGTGTGTGTGTGTGTGTGTGTGTGTGTGTGTGTGCTGTGACATATGCAAAAGTATGTGTGTGTGTGTGTGTGTGTGTGTGTGCTGTGAAATACACACACGCATTTAGGCATGCTCCAGCTATGGTGAGATTGTCACTTTGAGGCTCCTAGGCTGCTTTTCTGTGACACACACACACACACACACACAGACACAGACACACACACACACACTCCCCAGGGCAGAAAGCTAATTCTTCCATTTTATTCAATAATGCAGGAGGAGGAGAGAGATTTTGTTCCTGATTTTGTGGAAACAGGAAACGATAGATTTGCAGCAGTGGCAAAAGGGGACAGAACAATTAGGCCAAGTTTCAATAAAGTTGTTTTTAAATAAAAAAGGACTACAGAATCTCTCATCCACTTTGAACACAGAAAAAGAGGAGAGACCTATGAGTGAAGAGTAATGAGGGAGGTGGAAATGGCCTAAAGCAACCACACATACACACTCACACACACTGATGAAACCTCCTGCGCAGCATTGTCATCACTCTTCATTTACTCTGTGGATCACCAGAACCAGCTTAATGTACCACTGCGCACACACACACACACACACACACACACACAGACAAACACACGCACACGCACAGCTGCAGACACACACATCATCATAATCTATCTCATCGTATTTCCATGTGTCTCATCCATTATACTACGTTCTATAACTTCAGCAATTTTTCATCCGTGACCATCTCAATCTTCAGCAACAAAAACGCTGTTGGAGCGTGAAGCCTTCGCCATATGAGCGGTAATTAAAATACTTAAAGAGCCAATCTGCAGGTCCCAAACTTACTTAACATGTGGGCAAAAAGGTTTTTGCTCTCAGTTTAATTAGCAGGCCTCTTGGTACAAAGCTAAAGTTTTGACAGTTCAACACAAGTTTTGAACCTGAAATGAAAGAAGCTGACCAGTTGCAGAACTAAGATTAGAGTTTTGGGTGAGCCAGAGAGCGGAGTATTTCTGTTTTATTTCTGTGTGATCATGACTCCTAGTCGAAAAAAGGCTAACAGCTAATATATAAACTTGAGAAGAGAGCAACTAATGCCCTGAAAACCTGCACATTTCAACTTTAGTAGTCTCATTAATGTATCGAAGTGTATATGTCTTACATAGAGACCGTCCTCCCCAAAAATACGGCTGTATAAGTTGTCTGTGCAGCAGCTTATTACGACCCATATTTACGTTTGTATTTATGCCGACCTCTAGTGGCCGCTGTAATTCTGACGGGAGCAAAGGCGGAAGTCAGGTGAGGTAGTATAAAGAGAGACAAAGTCCATATAGGTAGGAGATCTGGGTGTTACGTACGCGTAGGGAGGATTTTAACTTACGTAATTAACTTACGTACGGAAGTTAAAATAAGTCAAGGTTGACCTTTGGTTTCACACGGGACACGACAGCAGTTACCTGGGTCAAAGTCCTGTGTTGTTTGTTATGTACATAAGTTAAGCTACATACATAACTTACTAAACTTCACTTACTAATGTACTTATTTTAACCCCATCCATGACTTTTCCTAAACCTAACCAAACTGCGGCCACTTTACAATGTTAACCACATGTTTATTATTGTTACTA
The DNA here is from genome assembly GCA_002120245.1 of Maccullochella peelii. Taxonomy (NCBI): domain Eukaryota; kingdom Metazoa; phylum Chordata; class Actinopteri; order Centrarchiformes; family Percichthyidae; genus Maccullochella; species Maccullochella peelii. The sequence goes on from LKNJ01001921.1 coordinate 110,067, forward strand.
TGACGATGAAGGTCCGGTACGCCTATATATGTCATTTTGGGAGTCACTGGCAAACGATCTATTCTCTCGTTTATGTTGGAGGACTTCTTGCTTACATACTGTACATAATAAACACTGTAGGAATTCATGGGACAAAGTATACAGAGAGACGTTCACTGTAAACAGCGCAGATGGATTTCTCTTGTAAGTGAAGGGCAGAGTTACATAGATCCAGGGCCAGATTTTCGTAGAAGAGCATTTTATTCAACCTGTGCACCTGCAATTAACATCTGGTTTACTAAGGCGACATTTAATTACACAATCTGTGACTGGGAGTGTCAGACAGGCAGGTTCTGTCACAAAGCAGTTCAGTGAAAGCATTTGTCTAACAGAAATCAAAATGCGTCGCTGAAAATTAGAGTTTACAACCCTGCCAGCGGCTCTGAGGCTGTAAGGGTCTGTGAGTAAAAGTTTAGCATAAAAGTTTGTTTTTGACCCTTCCTGCTTGTGGTGAAGTAGAGGTAAAAATGGTAGCATATGGTATTGGTTGTCATGCTTACATGCTCACAATTACAATGTTAACATGCTTTTGTTTAGCAGGCAATGTTTACCATTATCACCATTTTAGTTTTGTATGTTCGCATTCTAACATTTGCCGACATGCAAATTAGCACAAGTACACCTGAGTGTCATTAGTTTTGCAAGTATTCCCTTCATAAACCAAAGTACTATTAGACAAATCGAAATTTTGACCAGATGATGGCGTGACATGAAAATTCAGGCAATAAGTTGTCAGAATTCATCCTTGCTATAATGTATGCACCACATTGTATTTTTGAACCATTATTGCTACTAGCTACCAAATATTTTACTCACTGGACCAAAGTGGTGGACAGACGGACAGATCGTTGCCTTCCATAGAGCCACGCCTGTGGCATGGCTAACGAAAATACTCATTAAGAAAAATATCTTTGAAAATATTTACAAAGCAAGGCAGTGAATAAACTATATTTGGACTTATAAAGTGATAAAAAGTGCAGTGTAAAAACTTTGCTCATTAGGGACTCAGTAAACATCAAACTTCATGTTCAGGTTTAATGACCACACAGCCAGAACTCTGTCCACCTTTTGTTTTGAACTCATTGGGCACACCTCCTCTGCGCCAATTATGTTTCTATTGAAAACAAGCTAATTAAATGTTTTTGCTTCCCGACCACAACTTTCCTCTACTATACCTACACATATCTGCACCTGTTTTTAGAGGTAGAGGATTTTTCCCCACAAAAATGACCCTCAGAAACACCACGAACCTCTGCAAACCAGCAGAATTGCAATAAACCACTCTCTTTATATCATCTTCTTGCTATTTGTGCAGCCCTTTCTTAAATGCAGGATACAAGCATACATATCTGGTATGTCCATAGGCACAGAAATCGTCTGAAATGCTGAACTGTGCTACAAAATCAGAATCAATATCTCTGATCGATATCTTTACATGATTTTCACATATTTAAACTGACAAACACTTGACCAGTGCTTTTGTCTAAGCTGAGGTCCAATACTGGCACTACCTCTGACGCTGACTTTAAAAAGCATCCAAAATGATCATCTGCAGGGTGTAGCTCTGACACTTAAAGACTGGAACTGACTAAATATTTTTAACAGTGGTTGAAAAACTGAGATAAAATGACAGATTGGAGCTTAAGCACAGGGCCCGACTAGTTGTGCTGGATGGCAGGAACGGGTGCACAGAGCCCTGACTTGGCAATATTTTCTACTATATATACTATGACACACACCAAGTATGCTGATTATGAAAAGAGCTGCAAAAATCTAATTATATTATGCAAACTGGATTGAAAAGCCTGTGAAATGATCTTGTAATTCATTTAAAGTGTGACAGTTGATGATTCAGCCTAAAGAATGTCTGTTTATGCAATAGTTCACAAGGAAATATTTCTTTAATTGTATTAGGTGTATTTTCTGAATTCACTTTGGGCTCTCTGTATTCTAACTAGGTGCTTCCCAGAACCAGACTTTCCTTGTTAATCAATAAACCGCTCCACTGGTTAACCACCTTGTTCAAACACATTTTGACCATCATGTTTACACACACACACACACACACACACACACACACACAGTCCACAGGATTCAAACCAGACAGAAGCAAGCTTCTCCTGGCAACCTTTCTGCCAAGCAATGCCTCCAATCTACATACAGAATGTGGAACACTGTCTAATTAATTCCAGTTGCCAATTTGTCTGCATTTCAGCGTGCATGTGAGGTCTTCTGTTTAATCACTGCCGAGTTTAAAGCATAAAGTGTTGAACAGCAGGTCAAGTTCCTCATACATGCTGCGTGCTGAGAGGGAAAAGAACACAGAATGCTAAAACTAGTGTTCAGCTTCATGCCACATGCAAATCCCCGAAGCTGTTGACAACACCGTGCAGAAATATGTTTTTCCATTATATGCATGTAATTTGAAATCAATAAATCATACTGTATTGCTGCAGTGTAAACACTTCTTTGCCAAGTTCTTTGCCAAATCATGTTCAATAATAAATAATCAGATGAATTTCTATCCAGCTCTTATGTTTATCTATCCGGGGAATCTTAATATCAAAGTGTTTGGAAAGTAGGGGATTTCACATGCTCTATGTGCGGTATTTACATCTGTAGCAGTGGGCTATGTATTTTGAAGGTTTTCTGTATTTTGAAATGAACAAAGACAGGTGATGGCAAACATTTCAAACTTAGCTTTTAACATGTCACTGAGTTTTTGAGTGTGGACTGTACAAGTTAGCATCGTTGTTGTTTTCCTTGCATACAGGGCACTTTATCTCTTGTCTGAAGTGAAAATGAAACTAAACAGGTGTCAGATTTAAGCAGCTAACAGACTGCTTGCTTTGTGAAATCCATTTTGTGAAAACTAAAGATTAAATCAATTAACAATAACTGAATTTAAACAATACGTGCCTAGAGTTTTACATATATCTTTTCTTTTTTTTGTATATATATTTTGTATATATTCTTGGGCATTTTTCCCTTTTTGCTAGATTACATTTTATTAGACAAGTAGTAGAACAGTGTAGAGCAGGTCGTCCTCTGGGTTGGCACTTCGACCCCCCCAAGTGTCCTTGGGTAAGACACTGAACCCTAAGTTACTCCTGATGGAGGCCAGCACCTTGCATGGCATGTGTGAATGGGACCAATCTGTAAAGCGCTTTGGGAACCGTCAAGGTTGAAAAGCCCTATATAAGTGAAGTCCATTTCGCACAAATCACAGTTAGTTAAACATTTTTGCTGTCACAAAGCATGCCAAAGTGATTTAAAAAAAAAGAAAAAAAGAAAAAAGCTTCTGAAATTCTATCTAAAGTTTGCAACTATTATCTACAAGGTCATAATTTCCACCGGTGATGGGGAGGGACATGGCCTCCAGTTATTACTCAGAGCAATGAGCTTAACGAGCTGCAGTGACTGGTGCAGCGAGTCCTTAACGGACTTCTTTTGCCCTGGCTTTTGTCTCTCAGGCTACATACAAGCTGCCCTATCTTATTGGAGAAGGTTGAGAGGAATACCTGCAAACAATACTCATGCCTCAGCATGACATTGACTGATGTTCAGTTCTACCATCTTTTTAGGAGAGTATTAACTGTAGATAAAAATATTTCTCAAAGACCTCAGCACAGAGCTCTTTGTAGCAAACATGGAAATACAACATAATCTATCAGAAAGCATCAGGAATCTAAAAAAGGAGGGTTTAGTACAAAACAATAAATGTGCTATGTTAACCTCTGCTTTGTTAATTTAACTATTTTTTTGTTTATGTTTTTTTCGTCTTCACCATGTCCCCCCCATTTCTGACACTAAACCTACGCCCTTGATTGGCTAATATTAGATATTGGTCATACCAGACCAAATAAAGCTGTAACAGAAAAAATCTATGGGTAAATTAAATAGATAGATTAATGGATTGAACTTTCCATTTGTAACATGTCTTATTCCTTCTTTTAAAAGTTACATAGTCTTGCTTTAATAATCATTCTGTACTGAAAGGAGAACAGTATGTGACTGTGAATTAGTGGTGGGCGTTTGCTTTTGATATGTGATCAACATTACAATGAGAAATGCAAGAAGCAATGATATTACCAAGGTTCACTAGTGCGCGGGCGGATACACCCAAATCCCATGCAGAAAGACAGAGTTTGCAACATCAAAACCCACAAAGCTCAGTAATGTGCCTTGATTGCAAATTAAAATGGACTCAAGTCAGGCAGCAGATTACAAAGCTGGCAAAGCTGCTGCTTTTAGACATTTGTGAAGACACTGGGGATGGTGATGGATTTACCACTAAGACATCCCAGCTGACTTTACAGTTCTTTCTCCAGCTGTCCTTGATATCTCTCTCTCTCTTTCTCCCTTACTCTTTCCGTCTTCCTTTCTGTCTCTCTATGGGAAAGATATTTCTGTCACACGTCCTCATTAAATCATAGACCAGCTAGACTCTGTAAGTTGAGAAAATGCCTTCAAAGCACACACACACACACACACTATTGTAAATGAACGAGCATACTACCCAGCACAGTACACAGACAGGGTTTGCCTAATCCCTAGTTACTGGAAGCAAAAGAAGGCTGGGTCCAAATAAAAATCTTGCCATTTGCCAGCAAGTACAAATCCACTGTGTAATTAATGCTTTAAAATGCCAATTCGTTGATAAGACCTGTGGTTTCTCAAAATCCACACATATTTACTTTTCAAAATTATGAGAAAAAAGCCCAAACAAACAGCAACAAAAAGCACAATTAAATGAAGGATTTTTGTTTTTAAATGAAAGAATACAACTTAATGAATGGCCATTCAGGTTGGAATGACCTGTTTCCAGCTGTGATCGGACAAAACTGAGAAAACCCTGCATTTGTTTTTTCCCCTGCGTATTAAAGAAACCAGATTTTCTGCTGTAAGCGCTGAGAGAAAGAGAGAGGGACAGAGAGAGGAGTTTATAAATGGGAAAAGAAGTCATAAATAGTGCTGTTTGGAGCTCGGAGCAGCAGAGGGGCGATGTTGCCCAGGACAAATGGCCTGTTCGCTCATCAGCGTCAACACACTGGAGGAAGCTGGTGGTCGAGAAAATTGGGTTGACTGATAGGATGGGGTGCGGTACTGTGGGGTTGGAGGTAGCAACACACAGCAAAGATTTGATATTTAATATGTCGCTAAGACACTGTGGATTCTTCTATGTATATCTAAAGAAGATTGAAATTGTGATTGTTTTAATTTGTGTGTACATGTACATACATACATACACTTCACAACTATGTGACTCCCCCTGACTTAAACCTGAGTAGAGGTCTCACACACCAGGATAACTGAAAACACCAGTTGGTATGAAGAGCATTTCATTTGGTGTTTGTGTCTAGTGCTACTTCCATCAATGTGGCTCTCATATGAAGCTGATGTGCTCTTACTTAAGTTCATGATCAATGTAGACCAACCCTGTACACCATGCTCAGATTATAGACTATACTAAAATATAATATATCATCTTGGATCACATCATTCATACTCCACTGGTAGTCCAGTCGAACTTTAATTTCAAAAATTAAAAACATGCTTTCCGTCCAAGACTTACTTTCTTACATATTTTTTATGTATTATAATCAGTCCAAACATTCATGTACTGTAGACACACAATGTTGCACAAAATGCAACTGCCAAGTGTCAAACTATGATGAAGTTAGCAATTTGAGTGAACACTTTCTAAAACTTTAACAGCTTATTTCTGAGTAGACGTAGCTCTTCTGCATTGTATTTACTTCATGTGCTTCATTTTGGCGGCCTGACTGTCAGAGCACAAAAGCTGGTCACTGGAAAGTCTCCCGGCTGGTGCTCCCAATACATCCATGGGCGCAACCAATGCCAGTGCCAGTGTGGGGCTGAGCAAAAAGACTACACAGGGGAGGAGCTCTGATTTCCGTGTCATCAACTACATCAAATGTGTCATAGAAAGTTCAGTGCTCCACCCCCAAAAAAGTACCAACACAGCTCAGGTCTACACACAAAAAGCTTTCCCTGGCCTGCATATCTGCTGTCTAATCTGTCATGACCAACAGAAAGAGAGAGAAAACGATAGGAACAGGCACAAAAAATGATAGAAAAATGCAGCAGTGTGAAGAATGTAAGTTAAAACATTCAACAGAGAATTCCCTGCAGGCAGGACTTAAAGAGGGGAGGAAGAAATATTAGAAAATGAAAAACGAAGAAAAAAAACAACAACAAAAAGCTCAGTCCTTGGAAAAGGAAAGAAAGTAAATGGGTCAAAATGCTCCTTTTCTGGCAAGAGCAAAACCTCAAAGAATAAGAGCGGGAAAGTGCTGAAAGGAGGGACAGTGAATGTGATGCCAGGCCGGCTGCCCCTCCACTTCTCCATCTCCTCCTCCACGTGTTGCCGCCAACGAGAATGAAATGTTTCAAATTTCATCTGTGGAACGACCTTGACTGGCTGAGAGTGGAATTAAATTTCTGTGGAGAAGAGTGGATGTTGGAGTGGCTAGACTGAAACAGATCGTGTAGGACATGATTAGAAAATACCGAATAACACAAGGAGGGCTGCAATACATAATGAATCACAACTGGCTTGCCGCCTGTACTTCAGTGAGTAGTGTATTTCAGATGTGAAGAGGTGAAGGTGAAGGGACGACGAGGGTTTGTCTCACTGGGTAATTTGCTCAAGTTTAAGAAAAGCAAAGTGTGTGTGCTCGTTTACTATTACTTGGACTATACATAATGCAAGCACTACCAATGCAGAGGAGCATTTCCTGATGTGACGCCCTGGCTGGACAACATCGTGTGTCAGTGACTTCCAAAATACAGGACCGTTGTTCTCTGATCAGCCACTACCCAGGTTTAGTTAGGTTTGTACAGAGCCCTGGAGTGGCTATAGAAAGATATAAACATATCCACACCATATTTTACTACATCAAGTGCTTGAAATGTTATTGTGTGCACACAAATTACAATTCATTCCCACGTTTTGATTAATTTGTGCACACAGGATAATTGTATATAGGCTACAGAGAGCCAGCAACAATATAACGATTATTTTTTTTCTCTCTATGGCCAGTCAGGGGCTCCGTAGGTTTGGGCACAAATGCGACTTGCTAAGAGGCTGTAACAATACTACTTCTGCCTTTCCAATTAAGACAATAGTCTTAATTGTGTGGAGTCGTTTAGTGGAGTCATTTAGTATTTTCAGAGTGCTCAAAAAAAAATAAAATAAAACACTTTCTCCATGATTCATAAAACATAAATAAACAACAAGACTATAGGTCTAAACCTGTGGCTGGAGAGATCACAAGCCAAAGCAAAGCTGAGTTGACCCTTCATTTTCTGGAGGACACCAGAAGGGACCTGCTTTCTCTGGAGCTGTACCCACTGATCAAGCTCCTTTTTTGTCATTTTGTACAAAACACATGTATTTTATCTTGATACATTTTCTGGCACCAGTATTTTGTATATATGATACACTTATTTTAGGGGTGTTTTTGATACATTTTGATATATCTTTGGTCATCTCTTCTACTAGTTTGTTTTGCTAGTTACATTTTGAGAGAAACAGAATTTCTGCCAGGATTGTGTTTAGTGGGTCAATTCTTGCAGAGAACACAGTGCTACATCCTTATACCACACAGAAGTCTTAGGGATGTGGTCAGGGTGGATGGGGGGTGTAAAAAGTGCGGGACTGTGATACTGCAGACTGGCGTTCGCATCTTGAGTCTTGCGTGGTGTTAGATTCAGGCAACAAAAGGATTTGAGTTAGGAAAAGATTGTGGTGTCAGTTAGGTGTTAATAAAGTTAACACATTGTGTCTCATGCCTCAAGTCAGTGTCGACATTTTCAATATTTAAGTGAGAGCACAATCGTTCCCTAACCCTAACCATACCTAAACAGGTTTTATCATGCTTTAGTCGCTACAAGCTAATATTGCACTGCAAGTACGAATCTTGTGAGAAAACAAGATATATGTAGTATAAGTGTAACAAAAATGTTAATTATGTCCACAAATATCATTACACGTGCACGTTTGATTGCCCTAATTTTAAAAAATTATGAATTAAATGAATTTTGTGTACCATTATACCTAATTTACTGTGTTATCTGCTAAATATATTTGACATAGTAATACATAACAGCTTTCAATATACAAGGTACATATATTTTGCAAGACTTTATTAGAGTTTATAGAGAGCTACATTTGTGGCCCTGAAATACTGTGTTCATACAGTAGCTGCAAGCGTCCCTACCCACCCTATCCTTTCCCTCAAAATTTAAAAGGCCCCAAGTTATCAAACACTAAGCTGACTCCGACAAACTATTCATTCCCTATGATTTCTTTTAGGCTTCCACTTTTGATGAAATAAACCTGTCTAAAACGGCTGTTTTGCTGAGCAAGGGAAATGACTCAGCTGTCTGGTAGATAGCAGATTTAAGGCAGCCTGCCCGTCTTTTTTGTGTCTCTGGATGTGTGTGAATGTACGTGTGTACATCTCTGTGTGAGTACACAAGCATATGGGATAACTATCCATGCTTGTCCACAGAACTCTATGTGCCTGTGAGTACCACATCTGCACTATGTGGATTTCACAATCTGATTGAAACATTTCACGAGGATCTGGTGAAATATTCGCTGCAAGTCTGACTCAAGACATTCATTTCATGTCTACTCTCTTAAAAAGCTGCTACTGCCAGGCTACAGTAAAACACTAAAATACAAAATAGTTTGTTGTGTTTGTCTAAAAAACATAATTATAGAAAAAAATGGTTCTTTACGGATTCTGTGATTTGTCCATTAAGTCACATTTTCTGTCACTTTAGAGAACCCATTGCTTTGAGAATCAACAAACTGTAATAGACAAGTTTTTCTGCAACATAACATCTGAAGTGTGCACTCAGACCTGAGGCGGGAGACTCAACTACCTAAGAACAAACACAATTGATTATTTTTTTCTCATTTGTTTTGCAGTATGTATGCCCTACAGTGACATTATGTATATTTATGCTCCTAATGCTCTGCTCCTCCACGTTTACGAGTTGACTTAGAGGCATATTTATGTATACATCAGAAAAATCACGTCTTGCTTGCCGGGTGAGCGGCATCATAAACTGAAAAAAATGTGTAAATGAAAGTAGTTACAAAAACAGTGTATGTATTACAAGTGTATATGAAGTTGTGTATGTTATGTGTTATATATATATATACATATATATATATTCACAAGGAGTGGATTTTCAAATAAATTAAATGCGACATATTGCATTGTGGGATTGTCGGCTAAAAGTAGGTACATGCCACTACTACTACTCAAATAAAATGGGAAACAGTAAATGTAGTGCACTATATAGTAGCTTTGGATTCTGACCTGACTGCCACAACAGCAGTTGATTAGATATCTCATAATTACAAGATACATATCTTATAATTAGGATTAGGATCCAGGTGATTATTATGTTATTATTAGGTTAGGTAATTATGAGATAATAAGTCACATGAGATATGGAAATCTTTAGTTTACCATGCGTTTTTTCCTTGGTGAACGCAAAGAGCTTCTGTAGGAAGTACAAAATGTTCATTCTGAATCTATCTGCAAAACTTTTACTGTCAACATATTTCTTTTGTTTTCTCCACAACTTTACATTTTTATGGTTATATCGTGGCGACTCAAAGCACTGCAGCACAGAAAGAAAGATCGCGGACTCGGTTACATATTGAAAAAGGAAATGCTTTTTAAATATTGAGTAAATTGGTGTAAAAAGATATTTTCCTCTGAAATGTAGTGGAATTCTAAAGTAGCATAACATTGTCAAGCAAAGAACAAGTAAATGTATTTAGTTACATTCCACCACTGCCTAAACCTAACACCACATGGGTCCCAGGACATAATCCCCTGTCTCTGGTGTCCTGCACTTTATGCGCTCATCCTCTGTCCCGATGTCCACCCTATGACTTTTGTGTGGTATAAGGACACAGACTGTATAGAAGAAGTGAACGTAGCCACCGTGATGTCACCCATTGCTTTGTAGACTACCGTTTTGAAGCCATCTTGGTTTTTTGGAGCCAGAAGTAAACATATATTTGGACGAGAGGGTGGAGCTGGGGATCTGAGAACCTGAAGACACTATGCACACCCACTTATACCGGCAACCTGACTGCACCTGGCTCCTAGCTATGCCGCGCAAAGTCGCTGCTAACAAAGTTAGCTTGTATATATACTTACCAGAAAAAAAGAACAGTCGACTCCTTAGAGTGTCTTTTAGTACAACCGAACGCTTCTATACTGATTGACAGGTCGCCGTGGTAGTGACTTGTCAATCACAAGGTAGCCGCGTCCTAAAGCATACCCTGCTTTACCGTCTATTTTACTCCAAATGGGACCATCATTTACTAAATGAGACTTGAAACTTGCGATTGAGACCATAAACTCCCCTGCTGGCCATTGGAAAGAATGCAGGTTTAAGGCACTTCTGCATTGGCTTCACTTTTCAGACCAGGAGGTGGGGGCTTGTAAGAACGTCACACTTCCTGGACTGACAAAGCAAATTACTAGTGAACGTATGTCATGAGAGACATTATTAAAGTGTCATCACGTCAATATAATGAACTCATTGTTAAATATTGGAAAGCATGCCATACTGATCAGATTTCAGCTTTCCAAATACGATCAAGAGAGACGGTAAAACTTCCACTTAATTTCATACGAGCAGACATGAGCACATTTTCTGCACCAGTGTCATGCCTACATTATGTAAAGAAGCACCACTATATCATCTCTTAAAGTTTCTTCAATTTGATTAGTGACTTCTCAGTACCAGTAGCATGTTTCATTGTCTGTCTTTATTTCCATATAATCCTGCGGTAATGTGATTTCTGTAATCCTGTTGCATGTAAACTGATACACTCTTGGCTCGATCTGTTCTTTTCTGCGGATGTGCTGACGAGGCTCGATATCAACCAGTTTTTGTGGCGGAGCAGCCGGACAATCTGTTTCTCATCTCCAACTTCAACTTCAGCTGCTGGAGCAGTTCCACTTCGTTAGATTTGACGAGTTGGATGGGACTCTTTTCTATCCTTCTGCTGCAGAATCACCCACACACACACACACACACACAGGCTCACAATTTCAAATGCTCACACAAGCACAAACACACACTTGCAGACATTTTCGAGTTAGATGACATCTGCTCCACGTCTGCCTGTAATTGTCTTGTAACTGAACAAGCAGGAGACATTTATCACTCTGCCTTCGCCTCGGAGTGGCACCTCCACCAACACCTCCTCAGATCTTCTCTGCTACCCTCCGTATCACAGCTGCTCCACTGTTCTCCTCCATACCTCCTCTCCACAACATCTCTACTCTTCCTCCTCCTGCTCGTCACAGCTATTCTTTATAATCTGCTCCTCTCACCTCCTCTGCTGTCATCTCTTCTTTTTTTTATTCTGTTCTGACTGTTTGACCAAACTCCTACTCCTCATTTTTTGGGAAGTCTGCCCTTTCTCCATGCAGCTCTTCTGTCCACCTTTTGTCTAATGACTTCAATCTTTCCCTCACCTCTTTCATCTCCTTCTCTGCCCTCCCCACTCTCTCCTCTCTCTCCCCCCTAAAGGCTGGACTGGACTCATGCTTTACTGTCACTCCTTGACCTCGCCTGTCTCTCACAAACTTTAGTAAGTTTGGCATGAGAGAGAAAAAGAGGTCAGAAAAAAAAAAAGAAGATATCGAGCAGAGACTGTAAAATATTTCCACAGACCCCTAAAACACATTGGTGTCACATAGCCACACTTTGATAATACTTTGCCCCAGGATGTCCTATATTAGATGTGTTGTTGATGAAGTATTGCACTGTCTAAATCACTGGTCTTTGTTATCTTTGCCTATGTATTTGTGGTGGCTATCCTGTCCTGCTGGTAGGATTGCTAATTGCTTAAGCGCCCACCTCTTCTGCTTTCTTATTTTTAATCCCATGTAGCCAGACCTTCTTCTTGTAACAGTAAGATGAGAGAGGTTGGGAGAAAACCTCATCTGTAAAACATTTGTTTACATAAAAAAAAAAAAAAGCCAAGATCTTAAAAATACTTATGCAGCAATTTGTATGTTTGTGCCAACAAACTCACTGTACCTGTGCCCTTTTCTAACAAGCCATTTATCCAACCAATTTCTGCAGACCTCTGTCGCAGCTGCCACGAGAATTATTTTTCCAACCCAGATCTAAAATAACCTTTATCATATTTTTCATAGTTTGCTAAACCTAATAAGCACTAGTCCCCCCCCCCCCCAATTATACAATAGATGAGCCAACCTGCCCGTCCTCCTCCCATCCGGTGTTATCACATGTTGTGCTTCGAGTCAGTGCAAGTGAGCAAAACAAGACACAGTCAACGCCAACAGAGCAGGCTAGCACATTATATATACCGTGGCTATCATAACATCCAGCAGCTATTAGGGCAAGACACTACCAACCCAAGTACATACAGTATGATATGATATTACCACAGGAGACTGTCCTCCCCAAAACTACGGCCAAATAGGTCGTTTATGCAAGCAGCTTATTACGACCCATATTTACGTTTATTGTTAGGCAGCGATCTATAAAGAGCGCCAAAGTCCACGTAGGGAGAAGTCGGGATGGATGGATGGTGGATGGGTCATACAACACACGACTTTCACCCAGGAGATCGGTGTTCATGTCGCATGTGAAACCAAAAGCCAACGTTGACTTATTTAAACTTACGTTGCCTACGTAAGTTATGTAACTAATGTAGTTATTTTAACCCAAACCATGATCTTTTCCTAAACCTAACCAAACTGCGACCATTTCACTATGCTAACCATGTGTTGTTGTTGTTACCATGACGACGAAGGTCTGGTACACCTATATATGTCGTTTTGGGAGTCATTGACAAATGACCTATTCTGTCGTACTTGCTGTACCATAGAGTATCAACCTTTGCAAGTAATCATCCTGTGTACTCCACAAAGACACAAAATTCACAATACAATGTTTAGCTAAATTTAATCTAGATAATATTTCATATTTACTATAGATATGTACAGCCTAGTATCATATATATGAATACAAATTGACTTGAAACTTTTGTTAGCTGTGATTGAGGTATCCATGTTAGACAATGACTATTTGTTTCTCTCCCATTTTAGAGAACATGTTGCCAAAAGAGTCAGAAGTTCTGTAAAGTCATCAGTATTAAGACTCATATACGAAGCCAGCACACTGTATCTAAGCCTAATAGGTTATAATAACATTTCTGCTACAGAGACTTTAATATTCATGTGTTATTTAGCATTTCATCAGTAATGATGTGATAAGGATTCTATTAAAACGTAACTGACACATTGGCTCTGCAGATGAGATATCTTGTTATTGTCTTCAATGGTTATTGAACTCATTATAGAAATATTGTGTTTCTGTTATGAGACATGTTTTCTGGCCCCTTTTGTTATTGTATTAAGTGATAATTACAGTGATACTGGCATTAAAATTCCCTGCCGTAGCTCAGTGTTATGGCAGCCTGTCAGTATGAAGTGATTAAAAAAAAAGGTTCTAAAAAATGATTAGCAGTTTATTAGGGTATTTTTATTTAGTGTAAAAATACTGTGGTTGTTTAAACCTCAGAAGCTTACACAATGACTAATTCCTTCAGGAGACACAGTCCTCTCTGCTGAAGCTCCATCCACACACACACACACACACACACACACACACACACACACACACACACCGTGTGTGTCATGGTTACAATTTTATGACTTACATTTGACAGTTTCTGATGTAGCCTTTAACATGAATCCCTTTAAAAAAATAAATTATTTATTACAGTGAGTTCAATGCTGATACAATAAATTACAGGTCACACGAAAAGTATTATTGGGACATCTGTAGCAGATTTGTACTTGAATAAAATTAAGATCAATTTCCAGTAACACCTTATTTTATGTGTCTTGTAGTTTCATATGACTTCCTGGAAAGTACTGTAATATTTGGGAGGGTTTTAGGAAATTAATTTGTAATTTGTTACTAATGTTGGTATACTTCCAGTTAATTAATTACAATTAAATGCTAGCGTAACCTATTTTTACTAAGTGCATAGCAGGTCATGTGAACATGCAAAAATGTGAAATTTGTATTGGTATAGGCAAGCATATAAATCAACATAGTCTGAAAATCAAGTTTTCAATGATAAATGAATAATGAATGAATATTTACTTGGATTTGAGTGGGTTAGTTCTGTAAAGCAGGTTCCTCTGGAATACATCAACCGCTAGTAAACTCAACTACTTAACTAACTAAACTTAAATAAATGCTCTGAACTTTGTCTCTTATTTTCCCTATCATTAGTACCAAATAACAGTTCTTTTCAGGGACGTTTCTGGGAAATTATAAGGAAACTATAGACCTGTAAAATATTTTTCCCTCACAAATTAACAAAAATGAGTCTTGCTGTATATAATAAAAATAATATAATTACTTTTCAATATAATTTATGTTTACTTTTCAGTGTTTGCCACTGACCAGGCTGTGGATGTACCAGTAACAGGAAGCCATGTTTTCCTCAGCCTACATTCCTGTTATCAGTCCCCATGTTTGCAACATCGGATTTTGTCCATGTGGGACTGAAAATCTGATTGTCCGAACTGGTACAAAATCTATCCAGAATCTGTTTTTCCTGACAGACAGAGAGCAGGGCGATTACGTTACACTGTGAAGATCTCAAATGATTCAATCTAAGTGGGTAACTGTTTCAACCTGGCCCAGGACCATCCGTTTCGAGGAAAAGAAATAGATTTCATTGGCAAAAACTTGAAATCAGAGTCATCTTTCTTAATCTCTTCCTAGCTTCTTGGAAACGTCCTGGCCTTTTGGAGGGAGTAATGAGCTCACAGGAGAGTTTGATGATCCATGTCCTCGCCCTTTGCTCCAAATACAAGATGTGCCCGACTGCAGCCTCCCTCCATATTCAGTGAGAAGCCGGACGGATCATTTTCTGATCTTAGCTGCCTGGGGCCACAGCTGCTACAAGCAGTTTTAAGGCTTATATATGGTTAATAATTATATATATATATATAACAAATGGAAAAAGATTTAAAGAAAAAAGATGGATACTGTATGTTTTTCCAGTACTTCACAGGATACTTTGGACTGCATCAGTAGAGAAACAATGGAAGTTTGTTGCATTCACCTCATTTGCGTCACTGTGGCAGCTCAAAGCTCTTCATCTGTATGAATTGCAGATATCTGGTTTATATGATTTCATACTTATGAGGAAAATCTCATTCACATAATCAAATACTGTGTGGGTTGCTTGGGAAAAAAAAAAGAAAAAGGGGAAAGCTTTTGTGAATTCTCATAAATACAAAATTGCACTGTTGCCTAAAACAACCATTCCTCCAGCGTGGATTTTCACTTTAATACAAAATCAATAAAAAGCTTCTCGGGAACTGTGATATTTTGTGGCAATTGTGCATCCACTGTGAATTATAACTCAACAGACCGGAGCTCAGTGGGTGAAAGAAGCACGTACTGCGCCACGGTCTATAAAGTTAATTGAAGACTTACACCAGTTGTTTCCTAATGACCCAGGACTTTCAAAACAACACACAGATAGACACACACAGATATATGTTCACATACACAATGCCTGACTATCATTGCTGTATCAGTCATGTTTGTAGAGAAGCAGCCATAGGTGATTAACCGTGGTCAGTCTGTGTGTGCGCTTTTGTGCGTTTGGCCATGATGCCTTGTCTGGGTGATTAATAGCACTTTCCTCCCCGCACTAGGTTGTGATATGAGTTTCCTATTGTCAGACACATGACCTCAATTACCACGGCAGAGATCAGACACAGAAAGCCAGAAAGCCACTGCTGCTCCGTTCATGTTGCAACGGGTTATTACATCAAGGAAACGCATTTGATTGGAAAGTTAAAGACCTTTCAAGGCCGCTAGAAGCAGCTTTAATTACCATGTGGAAATTCAGTTAATACAATATGGTTGTATTATGTAATTGGTTATAGAGACTAATGCTTTGCGTTTAACTCTGCTGACTACCTGTAAAATTCACTGATGTGGTGCTGCACCTTCTTCAGCCACATATAATGGACTGGCAATAAAATATTTAAAGCTGCACAAATAAATATTTTTATACAGACAATGAGTCAAATGTCCATATTTAATGTAAAAAGGGCTGGGTGTTCACTCACGGAGAATTATCACTCAGCTTCGTAGTTTCCCCTCAGCATTTTTGAGTCTTTTCACTCATTGTTTTGATGAGTGATGGCTCTAAAAACTGCGGCTGCCTCGATCTCTTGAAGTTATTGTTGCCCACATGTGCATGAAATCAGAGCAAGTCAGGATCAAGTCGGACACAAATCAAATCAGCATGCACTGTGCGGCAATCTCCAGTGATTGATTCTGCGCAGGCCTGGCTTACCTCGAACAAGCCTAATGATAGCCTAAAGATTTTTGCAATTGCTTACAGTAGCAGTCCAGTTGGGATTACTAAATTAACAAAAGAGGAGGATAGATTGCACAGACAGGGTGACAAATTCAAGGAAAAACATGAATAATTCAGTGGAGAAATATAACAGATAGATGTTTCCATACAGCTCACGAGGGGTCATTGAACGGTTTGTTGAGTATGAAAATGATGTGAATCATACTATGGCTTTCACAGTCACGCAATCTCAAGAATGGCATTTCACGGACTTGCCAAGGAGCACTGAAGCTGTTCTGGAAGCTCCATCACATTGCTATGCCACTTTATGTTAGTATTTTCTTAACATTTTCACCCATTTGTCTACAGTTTTTTTGATCACCCCATGGGGAGTGGGGGGCCCTCCAACAATGTTGGCATGAGAATGGGCCCTTGCAAGTCGGGAATATACCTGTGTTCAAAGAAGAACACACCTCGAAAAGGTTTTTAGTAAAATAGTCAGTAGCAATCTTTAACAAAATGATATGCTTATCCTACATAAACTATAAAAAAACTTATTTTCTTTGGTGTTTTTGTCATACAGATATGCAATGATGATTGCTGGGTAATATGTATGTTGTCCCAATAAAGTCTCTATTTGATCATGTGACGAGACAATACAATATACGGTAGCTAGTTTAGGCACAAAATCTGTCAAGACTGGCAAACTGAGAATATCTGCAAACAGAACGAGCAGTCCACTTTGACCTTGCCCTAAGTAACTCATTCGACATTTTTGGTAAAATATATATACACCTAATGGGGTGTGTGTGTGTGTGTGTGTGTGTGTGCTTCATAACTAGTACCTAGCGCACACTAGGGCCCATCATAATAGCGTGCACTGGGGCAGTCTTAACTACCTTACGCCACTGATCACTTCATATTTTCAGTTGTTTATTGTCAAAATTTGCTTCAGGAACTGCATCCAACATATTTAATAATACCATACGGATTTCTCAAGGTTATATGTTTCTACACTTATGAGAAGAAACTCACTCGTGTCAAATACTTTGTGGGCTGCTCAAAGAACTGCCTCCAAACTTTTTTAAAACACTCCTAAAATGGGGATAGAACCAAAGGCATCTCAAAATGCCTTCAGAAAATATACACACAGAGTGGATGTGAATATGATTAGCCATTTTTAGTTTCCCTCCGCTCTCGTTCACTTAGCGAACTGTCACATGGAAAATTTGTGAGGGCCCGTTTGCTTGAACACAGCTTCAAAATAATTAGATGCTTTGGAGTTCTGTCAAAACACTCCAACAGCAATTAAAATTTGAATGTGCTTCCAAAACACCTAAAGGTGACATTAAGCTGTTTAAATGTCAGATCAAATTGAAAATACTGTATACAGATGGGAATATTGGATACAAGCAAAGGTGTGTGTGGGGTAAACACAGTGTCACTCAGATAGATTGATACAGCAAACAATAGGAAAAGAGTAAAGTCTGTCTTTCTCTATCTACTTAGCTACTTCTTTTGTTTTCTCTGACGCAGACTTTCAAACTATCCTTCTTGCTTTCTCTCTCAATTAAATCACCATGACCTCCTAGCTCAACCGCAGCGCCCTCCCCCACCGAGTCAGGTGTCAGCTCTTCACCAACCTCCAGCGTGGCGTTTCATGCTGGTATGTGTGTAAGTGTGATCACCCTGCCAGCAGCCAGGTAAAAATAGGTGCCTTATTTATTCTATTAGAGCCTGTCATTTTAACAAAGAAGCAGCCGAGAAAATCTCGCTCCGGGGCTAGAGAGAGTGGAGCAGAGGAGGAGTGGGAGGAGAGCGGTGAGGAAGAGTAGGAAAGACATGGGAGAAATGATTCGCAACTGGCCCTGATCTCCGTGACCTCTCCACACCCGCACACAGCATACACACCTTAGATTAGCACCACCTGCCCTGCCTGGTTACCATCTGGGAATTACGCAGCGCTCGCTGCTCAAACCAGACAACATGCTTCGCTGTATATATATATATATACACACACACATATATATATACATATACATACATATACATACATATATATATACATACATATACATATATACACATATACATACATATATATACACATATACATATATACACATATTTACACATATATACATATATACACACATATATACATACATATACATACATATATACATACATATACATATATACACATATACACATATATACACATATACACATATATATACACACATACACACACACATATATATATATATATATATATATATATATACACATCTTTCTCTTGGTCTTATTTTTGTGCATCATCAGGATATTGTGGTGATTTGAGAAAATGCAATATTCAGAAGCACTTTTGTTTTGTTACGACGTAGGGCTGGGTGATATGGTCCAAAATCTGTATCAAATTGCATGTAGCCGGATAACAAATGTAATAGCGTATTTTTATTTCTGAATACATTAGTATGTGAAGTTATCTTTGTTTTGCTGCTTACTTTCATAGGTTTGTCTGGAATAATTACATTATGAACAGTAAAAGATTCTCAGCAAAAGATTTCTGTGCACAAGAAGCTCAATATACATAGGGAAATAAATATATACAGAACATATAACAAATATATATTCAATATTAAAATATGGTCAAATAAAATATGCATATGTACATACTAAAATACTAATACACTAGAATAGATTAAAAGTGAAAGTAGAAAAATCAAATAAAGGGAGGTACAAATAAATGTGCAATGCATTAATGAAAGTGTTTGCCACCGTTAACAAAGTTCTAAAATTAAAAGCAATGATTACTCTGTACAGAAATGTGCAGTATGGACTGAAAATTTAAAAAAGTAGTAGCAACATACATTATGAATTGTAAATGAAAGGGAAAAAACACACTGAATGGACTCTATAAAGGGGTTAAAGACACTACATGGAATAGTCACTTCATTGGTCTGACTGACAATGTGTTCATGTTAGTTGTTTTCTGGGTTTGGCAGGTGGGAATATTTTGCCCTAATCAATCAGTAGTGACTGAAAAATGACGTCAAAGGGACAAAAACACGGCAGTCAACATGAAAGCGGCCATAGCATTTGCTAGGAGCAGTAAAACTGATGTTTGTCACTGTGACTGAAGAAATATGTTGATTTAAGGGTTGCTATTTCTGTAAATGGACTGTGTTGATCTCATCCACGCTTGCTGCCATTTTTGTGGAAACATTTGTTGCCATTTTTCTGATTTTGACAAAGGAAGACATCCCCATTCTAAATCCCACCTACAAAGCTGTGATTGGCTGCGTCATTTTTCCAACCGGGGGAACCAGCAGTCAATGGGTGCAACACCAGACCTATTTAGATTGCTGAAAAAATCTGAATGTGGCCAGCAATTCAGATTCTATTCTCACTATAATGTTGTTGTAAGCACAAGTGTTTATTCGTGCCAAGCCCTAGAAATAATTCGTATCAGTACAGCTTTTCACTGGACAGGACTAGTTTCAGTTAAGTTCCAGATTTAAAGAAGACACATATTAGCAGGAAGTCTCTGCCCACTATGACAACATTGGTGCCCCAGCTGTATGGAACCTCATGTGGAGCTAGTTCCCTGATTATCAAACGGATACATTCCCAGATATATTGCTCGGCAGTCCTCTAGCGTGTTACCCTGTTTGTTGACTGCTCTTCAAGTGCTCACACTGGTCCCATGTCAAGACACTCAGAAAATGTGAAATGTTTTCTGACAAAATGTCGTGTTGTGAGCCTTTAGCCTAAGGCTGTACAGTCAATAAATATTCTACATGTTCAGCACTCATTCTAGGTCTCCCAAGGTTGGTCAGAGTCATACTTTTCTACCATGCATAGGCCATACTGCTCTAATATTTTAGTCTGGAAATCTTAGAGTAGTCATAAATAGACTGTTCATTGTACGTTTGTGTAGATATTTCCCCCAACATGGTTGCATGTAACCATGGGTAACCATTTCCAAAAGAAAAACAGGTACTTTCTGTACAGTAGTAATGATTAAAATTGAAAATAGCAGGTATACTGTTACATTGTGACTTGTTTTAAATATCCAGTAATAAGACACATAGCACACCCCTCCAACATGGAGGACATTCCACAACATTCACCCTATAT